>JAWLRI010000379.1:2521708-2664353 GCA_034781795.1 Crypturellus tataupa
CCAGGTGCAGGACCCTGCACTTGTCCTTGTTGAACCTCATGAGGTTCCTCTCTGCCCAACTCTCCATCCTGTCTAGGCCTCTCTGAATGGCAGCACAGCCCTCGGGAGTGTCCGAAATTGATTTTTTTTAAAGAAGTTTTCTTACTAATGACATTATGAATTAATATATTCTGCACAGATAAATAGTTGTGTATATTAAAATATCTTTCCAAACTAGACATAATGAATGAGATTTCCACTGATACTAACAGACAGCTGGTTTTATGTTGGTTTAGAAAGGCAAATTTGCGATTAAAAACAGCAAAGCACTGAGAGTATTTAGTAGAAGAACTGGTTGGTAATAAATTACAGTAGTCAGTTTTCCATTAAAATCTGCAGGCCATTGCATCTGCTTCAAGTTTAACTTAGCATTTAACTTTGTAGACTTTTGTCACATTTGTTTTTGCAGAAACTCTTCAAAATTAATTCTTATGCGAGATGCAACTTTGCTTTAGTCATTCTTTGATTCTTTAGTCATTCTCTTTGATTCTAGTATTCATTGCTGGCATCACATTGCACACCTGTTTCTCATTGTTATTGAGGCAGCGAGAACATCACTCTAATAGACTCATGTTCTCATGTTAAAACCCAGTTTTGATTTTGCCATATGGACAGAAAAGGTAGTTTTAGAGATCTATGAAGTAGAGCAGGGCTCTCCTATTACTCACATTGGTTAGCTACATTAGGATTTACATTTCCACTTTAAAAGCTATTGTTTGTGGTAAAATAATGTTTGTGGTTAGGTAAAGTTTAAATTCCAGCTTTATGATTTTCTGTGGCTTTTACAAACAAGAAAAAGAAAGATAAATTAATAAAGCACACCACAGGAAGGCTTCAAGAAAGAAAAAGAAAGTTTCAAAGTTTTAGATTCAGGTTCAACGCTGAAGGTTCGACAATTTAGAAAGTTTGTTCAGAATTTTAAATGATTTTTCCCCGCTTATGGTGGGAGAATGTTATGGTTTATTGAGTTTTAAAATTTTAGCTGTGCTGAAATTAACAGCCATGCTTACCCAGGCTGACCACAGCATGTGCAAAGTATCTGATACGTGGAAACTGAATCTCCCTATGCTGTGAAACATTCCCTTAATTAGTTGTTCATGGATCTAGATCTATACAACAGGATGGGTGAAATAGCCAGGTAAATGGAGGTGGGGCTACTGTAGCTAACGAAAAACAAATAATAATAATCCTACAAGATGAGTGTGGTGGGATGCATGAGAAAGCTCAAGGCTGTGCTGAGTCTGCACTGTGAGCTTGCATCTTGCTAAGTGTGCAAGTTCTACCTTAGCATCTGTCCAGAAGTGACTCTTTAGAGGGTCGCAGCACCATTTTCTTGGTGCTCTCTTCCTGTCAGTGTTCCCATGTGCCCACAGATGCACAGCACAAATGTCCTGCCAGCTCATGTTTGGCTGCGCTAAATAACTCATTTGCAGTCAGAGGCACTGTGACTTTCTAGTGAACTTGCATGGAGTGAACTCAGGTCCATCAAGGTTTATTAATTCAGATATTGAGTGAAAAAGACTATTCTGCATCATCATGCCCTAAAGTGGTTTTGCATATACTGCATTTAAGCTGATCAATTCTGGAAGTTTGTTTCACCAGTGCAGAGTGAAGAGATCTGTAAAGGGGAGATCAGGCCAAGAACTAGTAACTGCTTCTCCCTTCAGCAAGGGGGTTGAGAATGTGTCTTGTGTATCGTTGTTTCAAATTGCTTCAAGGATCTGGATAGTGCTGTATTCAGCTGATCGATTAACCTGCCTTCTCATGTTAAACCCCAGATTTGATTTTGCTGTGTAGACAGAAAAGAGATCTATGAAGTGGAGCAGGCCTCTCATTACTCATATTGGTTAACTCAGTTATATTTTACATTTCTAGGTATCTCATCATATCCATGAAATCTTTCATCCTAATGTTATTTAATATAGGCATTTATTTATTTATTTATTTTTAGCTAATGAGCAAAGTAAATTTGTTTCCCTCTTAACAAAAAGCCCCCCTGTGAATTGTGTTCTTTTTTTTTTTTTTCTGGTGCTTTTATAAAGCTGAATTTTGCAGAGAGACTGTGAATAGTAATTTTACTCTCTCTGTGAACTTCTAATATGTAACAGTGGACTTTGCCCAGTATTTCTAAAATGCAATCTTATTGTTGCTGGCATAAGCTTTTGCACTCAAGACCCAAGAAAAAAATAAATACAGAGATTATAACAAATTCCGTGCTTATTAAAGTTGAACATCACTACCCCCTTGGATACGAAAAGAAGAAAATGGATCTCATGATTAAACATGTGCAGAAATGAGTTAGAACAAGTTAGTTGGGAGAAATTTAAGCCTTTCCTTTTCATCTGAGGAAGGTTTCCTCAGTTCTTAAAGCTCTTTTTACATGCAGGTAGTTTGAGTGCAAGTACTTCAACAGTGTTTGTTTTATCAAGAGGGAGGAACAATCTGCTAGCCCCAGCTACTTGCTGATAGGCCTTATAGATTCATGTGAGTCCTGGAAATACACAGTGAAATACCTCACAGGGGAGAAAATGAGTATAATTTTTGAAAACTGACATTTCTGTTTCTAATGATTGATAATTCAGGTGTGATTGTAGCCATTGACACTACCTGGAATTCCAGAGGTAGTGGGAAAGTCTCTCTGAAATAGTCAAAAAACAGTTTACGGGCAAAAAGTAGTCACTGGATAGGTTCAGACGTAGTTTTTTTTATATATGTAGCATTTGTCAGTTTTGACTGGTTTACAGAGAAAAGCTTTGGTGACTGTTTAGAAAATATTGCAATATTCTGAATCTCTTGTGCAGTCCTAGACAAGTTAAAACCTTATTCCTAGAACTGTGATCTGAATGTTGCTATAACCAAGTTTTAGCTCTATTGCACTTGCTACATCATTAAAATTCATTTTTTTTTGGAGTGAATAGATTTTAAGGGTACTGATTCCAGAGGCTGCACAAGCAGAAAAGGGGAAAATGATGTCTTTGAAGCACTGTTCCTTTAATAGTGAGTATCCAAAAATATTTTATGAGTACATGGAAATAATAAATCTGGTTGAATCTTTGCGACATGAAATCCTGAAAGTACTGAGAAAGAATACAGCCTGCAGAGGAAGACATGTACACATGTCTTACAGAACTTGTTTTATAGTGTGTCAAGTAACAGAAGAAAAACCTTGTCTATATCTTGCCTATAATTGCAAAGGGAAGCACATACAGAAGCAAAAACAAAACAAAAAATAACTTCTTTTTTTCCAGACTCTGGATTTTTACTTCTTGCTTTCATCCATTTACTAACCTCACTAGATGATGGTAATACTTAGAGGAAAGAGTTGGCTTTCTTACAGTGTTCAATCATTGAACCACAGTGGAAGTTTTGTTAAGATAATTAATTGTTCCTCAGGGTTTACATATCACTCTGCTACAGTTAGACATAATTGGCATTATCCTAAAAAATTTCTACTCACCTGTTACTTAGTGTGTATCTCTCCAGTGCATGATAGATACTCTTTATTTTAGAGCTTTGGTACTCGGGCTATCCCAGTACAGTACCAGGGAACAGAGTCTACACTAATTGAGCCACCTGGGCCTAAGAATGTATCAATCCGTGCTGCATTTCATGCTGCCACGACTCAAATGCTGTCATTAACTGAGCTATGCAGCACTGCAGAATTAATCTATCTGGAGGAGGTTGTTATTTCAGATTCTGTTTATGCCTGTATTGTCTGGACTTGATGCTATAGGCCAAACAGATGGATAGTTTGCATCTAACATGAGGGAACAATTGTTTTTGTCTCAGCAATGCACAGTCCAGGAGTTCTAGACAAAGAAACTCCAATCCCAAAAAACAAAAGTTTTGTTTGTATAAGAAACACCTTAAACTGTTGTTCCCTTTCTGGGATAATTTTGGGCGTCTTCTTTCTGGTGTTAGTGCCCAACAACAGCGGTTTCTTTAACCCTTCCTATAAAAGTTTATCAGGCAGGAGGAGTAGATGAATTTCTTAAGAATAGATTTCCTTTGTCTTTCAGATTCCAGAATTTCTGTAACATTGAGATTCTGTACTGATAACAGAAAGTAAATTTCTGTGTCATTACCTTCAAGTAAAAGCTAAGCAACAGAAGGCAACATTTCAAACTAAAGGAAGACAACTGAAATATGGATTTTACACAACTTTTTAGACAACTTTTGAAAAGTTTACACTTTTTTTTTTAAGGATCAGTATTTCAGGATTGTTCTTAATAATGTTGCCTTTGAGGACAATATATTTGAGGTAATTTTAACCATCCTCAGGAAGAACTCATTTAAAGACCTTCTGAGTCTAATCTTTAGCCATCTTGATCTGTCCAAGTAAATTTTGGCCAAAATATTTGACCCACTACTGTACAGTAAAGTGTTAAACAGGAGAAAACCTGGTGATTTAAACAGAACTTCTCTTAAGTTTTGTTCTCAAGTTTGTTTGCTGGACTTTGAAACAATAAATCCAGCTTTCTGTTGCAGTTTTCTTGATTTAAACAAAGAACTTCTGGTTTGCAGCAGCAAACTCTGTTTAAATATATTGTACTTGTGTTACAATATGTACTATATGTACTTGTATTACAATTATTGATATGTATAATATCAATATACAGTCATAGGCTTTGAAGTACTCCCACAGTGTAGCAGACAAAATGTTCTTCCACAGCATCTTGATAGAAGGTATTTATTATTTTGATGTGGAATACATTTTTCTTTTGTTTTGCGATCCGAATTCTAATCCTCATTAACTAGATCAATAGTTTAAAACTGACCAAGCAGGAAGCTCTGCAGCTCAGTGTAGGTGCCTTCTGTGCTCCGCTCTTTATGGCAAAGCAAATAAAGGTGTGAGCTGTGTTGCCACCTAGTGAGAAATCTGCAGGCGTGCATGCATCTCCCCAAGTGGAGATGCAAAGAGCAATGGGACTTAGTTTATAAGTTCATTTTTCAAATTGAATTTGAATTTCAGTTAGAAGTAGAAAAGTATAAAACTACCACGAGGTTACATAGCCTGAAAATATCCAACTTTTAAGAACTAGCTTAACTGAAAAGTAGCTGAAAACTGAAAAGTTTCCTGAAAAGCAAATGGAAAAAGTATGTTCACCGGGGTCTATTCCCTATTCCTGTTTACTGTGCAGTTGTACAAAAAATTGCACTAGCATGGAAATGAGATGGTACAGGAGAGGAGAATGAGTTGTCTTGTAGGGAACAACAGTGGCTTTTAATGGAGCTGCTAGTTTAATGTATTTGTCAGTTTGTTTTGCCTTTATAATTAGAAAATAGTCACTACGTTTCAGTCCTTTCGTTAAAAGCAGCCATTGTGACCTTTTAAGGCTGAACATTTCCCAGGTCTGTTTCTGCCAGATAATTTGATTTTTTTTCTTTTTTTTTTTTTTTTTTTTTTTTTTTAATAAAAGCAAAAAATAGAAGAAAAAAAGTTGACTGCATATTCTGACAGATCTGCTCCATCCACTCTCTTTTAAAAAATCATTGAGTCACTTTTTTTTTAATTTTGGCTTGTGTTGTTAACAACATAGTTGAGAAGATGTCAGATGTGAGACTATTATGCTGTTCTGCATACTAAATGAGAACATGTCATGTAATAGAATATGGAATATGGGTATCATGTGGGAACCTTCTTTCATAAAGTGATGCATTGTAGTTTGATAGCCAACAGCTATTCCTAATTTCCTTTCATTAACTGTTGAAGACAGAGCAAAGATGGAAGAAAAAGAAAGGGTTTCATATCTTTGAGCAGAGGTTCCTGAACTTTTTTAACAATCCTATTTCTGTTTGGACATTCACATTTTTAAGGGAGAGATGCCTTTTTTTTCTTTTTTTTTTCCCCCCTCCCAGCAGGAAGCAGCCACTAGCATCATTTTCCAGTACTGATTGTGAACTTAAATTTCAGGACATCTTGATTTTGCTTTTGTACATTTGCCCTCTGCTTTCCCTGTCTCCCCTACTTCACTGACCTGCTATTCAGATGAACTGAGAGAATGCTTAGCTATTTTTTTTTTAATTTAGATTTTTTGTGGTGGATGCTTTGTAGAAAGTGAACTAGGGAATGAAAGTTACTTTAAAAGTGTTCAAGACACTCAGTTCCTGATAAAAAGTCATTGCATTTACAACCAAAAACAGTCTGAAAAAGAATAGGGAGATTATAAGTTATTCAAAATTTAGAGAATTGTCTGTAAATGTCTGATCCAAGGAATCAAATTTCCAACTTCGGTATCTCCAATTGGGAGATCCCAGAAGGTTCCTATATGGGGACTCAGTAATTATAACTTGTTAAGTATTAGTTATAATCACATTCTGCTCTTTTTTTCTTTTTATTTTCTTTCTTCCCTTTTTTTTTTTTTTTTTTTTATCTTCTTATCTTCCTGTGTCCAAATGCCACAATACCTTTTAAAGAGTGATGTTCAGGTTAATTCTCTCACACGTGTTGTGGATTTAATTGTTGTTTTCTGTAGTGTCCTCTTTTTATCAAGGACATGATCCTTGAGCTACGTGCATTTGTTTCTGATATTTGCTTTAAGCATGTTTGCTAAGGTAGAGATTGATTTTAAAAGGCAAGATTTGGACATGATGGAAATGCTCTTTTTAAGCTGCTATTGCCATAGAAGTTTCCCTGTCTTTGGACCTGTGGCCTCAGGTATGAAGGAAATTGGTAAAACTAGGATTTGCTGTTGGACTGGATGTAGAGTTTGTAGGGTGTTCTTACTGTGTGTTGTCAAGAGGCAGAGGTGTACAGCAGTGTGCTCAGCTTGGAGCTCGTCAGACTGCCTGAAACACAATGTCTAGCACAGCTTGGCTACAAATTTGTAATGCAGACCAGTAGCGGTACATTCACTGAGTGGAACAGATGGTGCTGGGATGCCTCCATCTGCATTATACATGTTTGGGGAGGGCTACTTAGAGCTGGCACTGGTCTGATCTTGCCACCCGAATGCCTATTCACGGCTACAGTGTCAGGAATATTTTTGGACAACATCCTCCAGCTTAGTCTTACCTGGAAGACTTACAGTTCATGTGCTCAGCAGCTCCTCCATGGTGTGAACCAAGGGATGCTGGTAAGTGGCAGTGACTGGAAGAGGTACTTCAAAAGTACACTCTTGACCGAGAATAAAACACATATGTAAGTAACTTACTGTTAACCAGCTTACTGTCTGCAGTTCATAATCACGGTGAGATCTGAAATCCAAGTGGTAGTGAAGTACAATACTGTTAATTACTAGATTTTGGTAGATAGTTAAGTTTGGAATGGTTTCTCTGATAAAACAAAAAAAGATACATTGATTTCATTTTAAAACTTAGTACTACCACTTCTATTTAAACTATATGCAATCATAGACTGTTTAAAATGTATAGAAGCATTTAAAACAGTTTACTACAAAAGTAGATAAATACTGCTTTTCAAAATACTGTTGTACCCAAACTGTGGATAGAGAATAAAACTTTTAGTTGACTAAACTTGGAAAATCCAGATAGTGTATATTTAAAAATGACATTTTCCTCTCTTCCATCTAGCCAAGAAACTTGATAATGTCCTTCCCCAAAAAGATGAAGCTCCTGCAGTCTCTGCATATGTCACTTTTAAGATTATTGTGTTTATATTCTCAAAGATGTAAAAACAGTACTATAAATCAGGCTGCATGGGAGCCTCTGCTGTTTCCATGCTGCAGGATACCAGGAACAAATGTTCGGTGTATTTGATGCTTAAAAATTTGATGTTTAAAAACCTGTGTATTGGATTTTGAAAGGAAAATCTGGGTGTTTTCTAGAATTGTAGATATGCTTAATATATAAGATAGTCAACTTTTAAATTTTTAAAATGATGCTTATGTTTTCTGCTTATTTTCTGTCAAAGAGTAATCTGTATTTTCTTACTGTTATTTATAGCAATTACCTACCATTTTGAGGGTTGTCCGTGTCCAAACACGTAGTAACTGCACAGGGATAGTAACGTGTAGGTGCTGGATCAATGCCTCAGCATGATGGAAGGGGATCTTGTGATATGAATTTAGTGCATGAAGGAGTATTTTCAATAGTGAAAGACATACTACAGTTCTCTTATTCAATAGAAATTCATCTCTGTATAAAGATCAAATTTTACATGAATTTCTTCTGCATCAGCCAAAGGTAGCTACTTGCTTCTTTTCCCTGTTCTATATGCACCTCTTAAGGTGATGTTACGTAATGATCTTTAAATTATTCTGCTCATTTTGCTTTTAGGTTATATTTACAAGATTGTTGTGGAGGAAACATACTACAAGTGTAACATGAAAGTCATAGGAAGTATAACTTCCTATAATTTTCAGGCACACTTTTGTGTGCCTGAAAAAAAATCTTTCCTTGGATTAAGGTGCAGTGATTTCAAAATTTTGTACATTAGTTCTGAGTTTCTAAAATGACTAGCAGACTGAGAATGTAGTATAAATCTTTGTAAACTGTTAAATGCTTTCACATGAAAGAAGATTCATGTTGCTTCTTGAATTCTTGAATGCAATTGATTCATATTAGAAATGTGGTACCACATGTATAAAAATATTGAGTTTGCGCTTTCTTCACTGTATAGCACAAGAGTATGGCAAATATTCTTGAACAAAGAAACAGATTATTTTTTCTCCATAAGCACATATGTAGGTGATGATCTTGAACAATGAAAAATTGCATGAGGGGAAAGCAGAAAACTAAAACATTTACTTCAGAATATCGACTGACATTTCCCTTATCTGCAAATTGTGATTGAGACTGCTCTCTAGATTCTACTATTTTTCCTAGAGCGAACCCTTTTTAAAAAAAAAGAAGAGCCAGTAATGCAGATAAATATTCCAATATTTTTAATAAAGGTGGAAAGAAAATTAATTCAGCAGAACATTTTGTGTGTGTGTGTACATGTGTGTGTGTTTTCTATGCAAACGGGATTGATTTGCACTCAGAAATATAGAGCATTTGATATTAAAAAGAAAACCTAGTAGCCTTTGAGAGATTTCATAGTGGCTTCTTCTCTTACTGCTTCTTTTTTCTTTTCAATCTCTTCTTTAGAACAGGAATCCTTATGTTCATGTGGAGCCTCATATATTTCCGTTTGTGCTTGTTGCCTCTCATCCTGTCCCTGGCAACCACTGAAAAAAGTCTGGTCCCATCTTCTTTATATCCTCCCTTCAGATATTTATACAAATTGATAAAAGAAGAATGAGGAGGGACCTTGTGCAGGCTAAACAACCTTTCCTTATGAGAGATATGCTTTCATCCCCTGGTTGTCTAAGTGGCCTCTCTGCTGGGCGCTCTCCTGTAGTTCCTTCTCTCTCTTGTACAAGGGATGCAAGAACTGGACCCAGCGCCCAGATGCAGCCTCACCAGACTGGAGGGAGGGTTGAGGATCATCTCCCTTGACCTGCTAGCAACACTCTTCCTGATGCACTTCAGGATATTGTTGACTTTCATGCCCACCAGGGCTTATTGCTGGATCATGGCCAGTCTATGTCCATCAGGATTCTCAGGTCCTCTTCCTCAGAGCTGCTCTCTGGCAGGTCACTCCCAGCCTGTGCTGGTGCCTGGGCTTACTGCTCCGCAGGGGCAGAAGCCTGTGCTCCTCCTTGTTGAACCTCCTGAGGTTCCTCCCTGCCCATCCCTCCAACCCATCCAGCTCCCTCTGAATGGCAGCCCAGCCCTCTAGGGTATCAACCACTCATCCCAGCTTTGTACCACCAGCAATCTTGTCATGGGTGAGCTCTGTCCCTTCAGCTGGCTCACTGATTAATAAATTGAGCAATATTGGACCACTCGGCAACACTGCCAGCTACTGGCCTTCAAATAATAATAATAATAGTAATAAATAATAATAATAATAATAATGTCGATGATGTCTTTTGCTCTTGTGGGTTTTGTTTGTTTGTTTTTGCTTAGATCAAACACTGGAGAGGATTGGCCAGGGAGGTTGTGGAGTCTCCATAGCCCTGTGCAGTCTGCTCTACTGTTTGAGCTGGAGGTTGGACTAGAGACATGCAGAGTGTTCTCTCAGCAGTGTCCTCAGCTCTTCTGTGATTCTGCATGTGTTGGGTTTAACAGTGCCTACTGCAATGGAGTGAAAGGCTGAATTTCTTGTATTTAGGGGTAATTTTACATTGATGTGGGATATTTAGTATGAAAATCTTGATGTGCATTGAAGGAACTTATTACCATATGGCTCTTCAGGTTATGACCCAGAAGACATTTTATTAACAAGTCACATCATGAAAACATATTAACTTTTGTGCCTTTATATAGGTTTTTTAATTCATACTTGAGCTCTGAAGCAGAATAAATATTAGGTTGTCAGTGTTACATATATTAAGGACTATTTTAGAAATGTCAAATATGTGCCTTTTTCCTAGTATTCTAATTGTTTTATATTCTATTTTTTCTTTTTATTTCTAATATACTCAACAGCTTGAATATACAGCTAATATGCTACTTTATCTTCCACAGATCTGAAGAGGGAAGCCAGTATTTGTCACATGCTGAAGCATCCTCATATTGTTGAGTTATTGGAGACGTACAGCTCAGATGGAATGCTTTATATGGTTTTTGAGTTGTAAGTTTCTCCCTTTAATTTTTACCTTTTTGTTGCCATTTGCTAAATAAAATCCTTTAAACTGTGTTTGCTTCCACCTGCTTGTTTTGTAGCTTAAAAGTCTTGAGTGGTGTAAAAGCCTTTATTTCTATCACGTATAGCTACAGTAGTTAAGTGGCTAACATCATAGTGCTTCTTAAAAACCTTCTTTTTAAAGGACAGACTAACTGTTTGTTGGCTACCATGTCTCTAATATGGTTCATCGGAGTTAAGAGTTAAGTCTTTTACCTGGTGGCCATTTTTTTTTGAGTGGCAAATAGTGAACAGTTGCCCTTGTAGGGTTTTGTTGGTTTGTTTTACACACAGTGATTTGTTGATGGTTACACTTCTCCTTTACTACATAAATATATAATGTATTCTACTATTCTTATAATTCATTATACCATTAATTGCATGTGTTGCACTTGTTCAAAAATGTATTTAGAAAGCGTTAAGGCAAAAATTTTGTCACCATTACAGTATGGAAGGATGAAATAAAAAGTTACTTTTCAGCAGAACTGTTGAATATGAGAAACAAAAAAAGGAGGAAGCCCCCAAGGCTCCACATTCCTCCCCTGAAGGAAAATTACTGGCCTTCCTTAAGCTTTAGCTAACTGTGAAGAATTAAAACTGGCATGTAGAGCATTAATTTGTGCATCTTCTATAGGTCTTTCAAAGCTTGTGGCCTTCCATCTTCTCTTTAAACCCTACTTTTCCTGTGGTGCACCACAAAGAACATAATTTTTCAGTCACTTGGGAAAATCCTGTAAATATATCTGCAGCAAATTTAATACATTGGTTTCTTTTGTCTTTATGTTTTAACATGTTCGATCTTCTTTCTCTTTTTTGCATCTATCAGCATGTTTTACTGTTTGTCTATACAAGCTCAGACATACCATGAATATATGTTTATACACCCTTAACTTCCCTCATCTTCCTACCTTTTATCACTGACCATCATGACCATACCTCGAACTGATACCTCCATGAGAATCAAGAATTTGACTTCAGATGAGCGAATAGAATTTTTTTTCTCACACAATAAATGTTTTTGTTGTTTAGGGTAAATTTATAAAATTACGATTTGGTGAGGTAATTGTTTTATACTCTCCTTTCTGCAAGCTTCAATTCAGTAGTGGCTTTCATGTTCTGTTTTATTCTGCAAATCCCAAAGCATGGACCAAAGGACTTTAATTATCCTTTTATGAAATAGTTATGTATACCTTAGGGAGACATGCAGTGATAATTAACAGGATTTTAAAATGCAAAAAAAAGTTTTGCCCTTTTTTTTTTTTTTTTTAGCATGTCAGTAGCTCAGAAATATGAGACAAAAGCTGTAATTTTCTTTTAGTGATGAACCTATAATCATTTATACTGTTATACATAAAAATGAAGTCTGATCAATTACAGTTACAGCACAAATGTTATAGCAGACTTCAGGCCATATGAAAGAAGGAAATAAGAGGCAAGATTACCTGAAGGATAATAATTCTTTATTGTCCAGCATGTGCCTTGTCTGACCAGTATGCTACTTTGCAACCACAACTTTACATTCCATATTAATTACATTCCATATTAAATTTAAACATTCCATATTCTGCAGTGTTGTTTTTCTAGCACTGTTCTTTACACACAGTTGATGCAGAATGTGCTGTGCTTGAGGGGATGCCCCGGTAAAGGATGAAGCAGAAGGCTGCATCTGCTGTGGAGGAAAACTGTGTAGTTCGATCCATGGCTGAGTTAGGGGCATAGTGTATAATTACGACTGCCATAAGAAATGTGCAGATTAGTAGAGAAGCATCTATGCATATATAAGTATTTTCTCTTGTGTTGCTTTCTGTTTATATTGTTATTATCAGACACCTGACTACTTTGCAACTAAACTTAGTCTGCGCTAATATGTTTTATTAGGAGATAGTTATACTGACAGGACAGAAAGGAGGAAGGTAATGCAGATCTGCAGAGGAGATGTGTGCCCAGCTGTTGATAGAAAACGTATTTGTGTGCTGGCTGCTGCTTTGCATGAGAGCTAATTCAGGACTATGTAGAAGTAGTGTGTCATACACAACATCAGAGCTTAAAACTTTGGGTCATCAATTGCATATAAATGACATGTAGTTTTTTATGTATTGGAAGCTGCAAGTATGTGTCATATAACTTAAGCATCATCATAGTTTATGTACTGACTTCACTGCACTGTTTTATAACCTGTGAACTACACAGAGCAGCTGCTAAAATGGCTCTAAATAACTTGTCAAATCTATCTGTACAAAAAGGTATATTTAAGCAAATGCACTGTGTGTATAAAAACAGTGACAGATTGTGCCGCTCAAAAAAACTATAGTTATGCCCAGTTTCAAAGATTTTCATTACACTTAAAAAAAAATCACAATTCACAGTACTGAAGAACGTGAACAACAGCACTGAAGTTTCACACCAAAAGAATAAGTTTTTAACAGGGCATTGAACTCTTTTCTGCGAATGGAGGAAGTTGCTTGGAGGCTCCTGAGAGACTGCACCAACTGCAGTCTTTATCATACAGTCTCAGTTTACTTTCTTCTTCTGTGGTGTTAATTTGGATTTGCTGACAGCTGTATATCAAGGGATCTACAATTAGTCTCAACTGTGACCTTTTACTGAACATGAATGTTTTAACAAATCACAGAATCTGTGTGGTTGGAAAAAACCTTCAAGTTCACCGAGTCCAACCATAAGCCACTCAAGACCATGCCTGCTAAACCACATCCCTAAGTACCTCATGTACACGTTTCTTGAACATTGCCAGGGACAGTGACTCCACCACTTCCCTCAGCAGCCTGTTCCAGTGCTTCACCACTTTCTCTGTAGACATTCTTCCTAATACTATAATCTCAGCCTCTCCTGGCACTACTTGAGGCCATTTTTTTAGTCCTATCAGTAGTTGATTTTGTGTAGTTAACTTAAGCACCTCAACTATATTTTACAGCATCAAGATACATGAAAACAGTCTTTTTAAAACAATTTACTTGGCATTTAACAAAGTGTAGAACTGCCATGCTGTTTAAAATTTTCGCTTATGAAATGTGGAAAAAAAATGAGCTTTTTTCATATTTGTTTAGTATTGTGCTATTCAAGACAATACTATCCCGGTCACCAGATAATGGTTGCTTTGGAGCTTGTACATATAGTAAGAAAATCATCATTTTTACATAGAATACTGTTTTGTATTTGGTATGTAATTATTGCTTTTACTTTAGAGTCTCTGACGCCTTTTTGTCTTAAGGGCCATTGTTCTTTGTCAATGAAACAGCACTTTTGATAAGGGTCGCTTATTAACAGTCTGTATAACAAAGAAGTTATTGCACTTGCAGCATCTGAAAAATTGCGTTTTAGTTAGAGTACATTATACGTAGTTTGTCCTCAGCATAATCAAAGTACGTGGACTGGTAATACTGAAGAGCTCAGAGTAGACTGCAAATACCTTATTCATTCACAGTGTTTTCTCTCCCTACTTAAGTGGTGTTACTTTTCTTAGTGCATTCTGAGGGGGATTTATATCTTGGAACATTAGATATATTGATCTTATTTACCAGTCAGGCTGTATATATAGTTACATAGTTGTACGTACATACATTTAATCTATTTAATAAATGTAAAAATCTTTTAGTTTTAAAATCTCAAGGTCATAAAAGCAGTAATTAAAAATGTTGCAATTACTGAGTTTACTATGGACATAAACTAATGAGCATTTAAATGACAGTCAGTCGATTCAGTCATTTTACTTTGTTCAAGTGTTAAGAAGAAACAGGAGAAAAGAAATGCTACATACAGCATACACAGTACTGTGACACAGCAGAGCTGCTTAGTTTATGGTGTGGAAACTTGCTTTTTGTCATGATTTCACTTTATTACATTCAGACTCCAGTTATAATTTTATTTTGAAATGCAATGTCACATGGAATCCTTCATTTTTTGTAGCTTTTACTTGTTCATGCTTATATAGCATCCGATCTGGGATAAAAACAAGCCTTAAGTTATATCTTAAAAGTAAGATCTAAAACTTAAATTCTACATATTTTTTTCTACACCAACACAGGTTTTTGTTGTTTCAGAAGAATATTTGGGACAGACTTCCAAAATATCCATTGCAAGGCTAGACTTTCAAATCAGTTTTGAAAGTTTACAATTCACTTAGACAAGTCATTAACTTAAAGACTCTGTCCTAACTTTAGATGTTTAAAAATTACAGACTTCTACATCTGAGACAGCTTTGGGTGCTTTTTCTTTTCCTGTGGTCTAAAAGCCTGAAATGACTATTTTTTAAATGCCTTTAGGACAAACAAATTCACTAAACTATCAAGTACGCAGAGTATCAAACTCTTTGGTGTAATGACAGATATTTTTGACATAACAGAACTCATACTTACATGAGTAAACACATGTGGAATTACTTTTGTTTGATTTCCAGTGCATACATACGCAGTGCATCGTAGCCTGATTTATGGAAAAAAAATTTTCATCTCAAGTTAGTTCTATTAACTGTTGATTTCATCCATCTGATGGACAGGAATTCACAGGAAACCCAAGGTCATTAGTTTTGATGCTCAAAGAATAGTCTTGGGGTGTTTTCTTGTTGGCAAAGCTCTGTAAGACTTGCAAGTCAGAGGATTTTTATCTTGGATGACGTCTTGGGTACATTCCAGTAAGTAGCAAAATTTGGCAGAGAAACCGATAATTCAGTGCATTAGATTCCGTGCAAGACACATGGATTGAAATTTGAGCATTAATTATAATTCCACTTACCACAAGATGATGGTTTATTTTCTTAATTTTAAAGTTTCATTTTTCCTTAGCAAAAGTTCATAAAACTGACTTGAAGTAAAATCTTTGTATAGGAGCTAGTATAATGTTAATTCCTATACTTGTGTTTTTAAGAATGTATATAAACATGAAGAAATTCACAAATAATTGTAAAGTGAGTATATTTTTATAGCTCCTGATACTAACTGGCATGTGAAGATTTCTAAGATTTTATGTTAGATCAGAGTCTATGCTAAAGGTTTGAGATAGGTACAGTAGTTTTTTATGTTAGGACAAAAGCAGTGTTCTTAAGGATGTTTATGTTTTACATTTTAATTGTTTAGTAAGATTGAAACCTTGTTATCAAATCAGCAGTAGAAAATGTTTTCCAAGCATTTCTACTCAAATTTACTATTCTCCTAAACTCATCTTCTAAACTGTTCTTTATGAATTATTCAGTGATCATGTATTATTCAGAGAGGTTTGTTCATTACTTGTTACTCTAAATGGAATGAGTTTGTGAAGAGCACCAAAATTCATCTCTTGATTGCCAACAAAATTCTAAAAATGTCTCAGTTTCAAGTGTGGAAAGGAGATCTTTAAACTAACAACTGGTTGGGGAGAAACTCAGAAACATCTTTTAGTTACCTGGAAAGAGCTAAGGACTGGATTCATGGACAATGTATAGGAAAGGAAAGTTCTGTACTTCTGGGTTTTAATTTTCAGAGAACACTATAGCGCTCCAAGGAAAGCTGCTAGGATGCTCAGCATTTTCATCAGGTTTGTGCACAATAGCAGAAAAGTAGTCCAGGTGCATAGTAGCAGTGATCAGAGCTATAGAAGCCTGCATCCAGATCTAGACACGGTTCTCTTGCTAAAAATGTGGGAACATTAATAATAGGATATGGAAAATCAAGGAATGTAGTTGGTACTCAAAATAATTCAAATGTGGCTTTTTTCTGTGAAGAAGTCTTTTTACTCTTAAGAGCTGCTTTAGATGACGCTCTTAGCATAAATATATAAATCAAGTTAGTTTATGAAGCTTCCAGGAGTGCCCTCTAATGGTATCAGCTGACATAAAGGCAGTAATTGAATCCCTCCCAACTTGCTTGTTGCATCCTTAGCATAGAATCATAGAATTGTTAAGGGACGCCTAGAGATCATCTAGTCCAACCCCCCTGCACACGCAGGGTCACCTAGAGCATGTGGCAGAGGGTGGCATCCAGGCAGGTTTGGAAGATCTCCAGAGAAGGAGACTCCACAGCCTCTCTGGGCAGCCTGTACCAGGGCTCTGTCACCTTCACTGTTAAAACATTTTTCCTTAAGTTCCTTTGGAACTTTTGGGTCTACCTACATGTGCATTTGTTTG
Source organism: Crypturellus tataupa (assembly GCA_034781795.1). Lineage (NCBI taxonomy): Eukaryota > Metazoa > Chordata > Aves > Tinamiformes > Tinamidae > Crypturellus > Crypturellus tataupa. The sequence continues at coordinate 2,538,496 of JAWLRI010000379.1, forward strand.
TGCCTATATAAGTTTGTGTCCTTATTTTAATGAATTTTTTAACTTAGCTCAATTTTAAATTTTTTACAGTTTTTGCATGCCTGGTGCTGATAACCCTAAGGTTTGCACAAGACTTCTTGAATTTGCATGCATCAAGTACCTCAAGTTTTTAATGCACTTACATCACACACACCTTTTCAGTTGCTGTAGAAGACTTTTATGATCATGATATTACTGAATTTTTAGTCTGTAAATGCACTGAATATTCTAGGGAGGGAGGTTTCGGGGCTTCTTTTTTTTAATGAGACTGGCTCTTGGAGCCTCAGTTAGAATGAAAAAGTTCCCTAAGATTCTTTGACTAAGTTAAACGTTGTACTTGATTCTGTCACTGCTATGCAGTGCAATGTGTAGCATAGCACACCTCTGTCTGTGTGATATTTAGGTGTGTTTATGAGATTGACCAAGACAGAAAAAATACTGGAAAAAGCTATGGAAGAACATACTGATGCGATGATGGCTTGCTGCTGTTTTACAATATAGGTTCATAGTTTTTAGGGGTTGATACCCAGATACCAGGAGTTCAAATAACTGACCTGGGAGGATCTTCCCCCTGCTTAAATGGATATGCATTTCCTTTGGTCACCAGTTTTTCATACTTGTTGTCAGTATTCTATTTCTGTGATAACAGATTTCTGCAGTTTGTTTTGTATGGGGAAAGTCTGTCGAAATTAAAGCTTCTGCATATCATATAAAAGACTGCTGGCTTTGATACAATGTCCCTGATTTCTTTTGAGAGAAGTAATTCAGGTGGATTCTAGTAGCAACGTCAATGCAGAAAGGTAGCAGTAAGTTAAGCTGGTAGTAATTACTTAGAGAACATCTGAGGGTTCCTGTACTCCGCAGCCTACTTTTTCTTGATGATCCTGGCCATGCTGGCTGCCTAGATGTCCTGCAAAGTCTGCTTTTTCTCCTTGAGTCTTTGGTAGAGAGGAAAAAGAAAAGGTGTTGAGATTGAAGCTGACAGAAGTTATAATAAATGTTCTTGCAAGTGACTTGTTAAGTTTCAATTATAAAGTGTGATTTTGTAACTCCTGCCTTGTCCCATCAAGCAATGAGCATTTTTAGATATAAATCTTCCTGAAGCTACCTACAGAGGAAAGGAGCATGATTAAGCTACATCCAGCTTCTCTCGTAGACAAATGATAGCTTAATTGTTGCCTAGGGACTTAAAAAGTAATATACCTGACTCTTCAATGTTATACTCTCCACATTTATCAGAAGTTATCAGGACAGTATAGGCAATTAGGGAGAAAAGGAATGAGGTACCAATTAGTGATACAGTATCTTCACTGCCACAGTTTCTAGGTGCCTTCAGGAAGGCTCTGAGGTGTAAACTATCTTCTTGACCTCTGCACTCTGGAAACACTAAACTACTTCTTTGCGGAGGGAGGGGAGTCACAATTTAAAATGCAGTTTGATTTGGGTTTTTGTATAACTACAGCATTTATTATGTGTTAAACATTCTTCCGGAGAATTTTGTATAAGATTATAAGGTTTGAGATTTATAAATGAAATAGCAAAATACTGACATTTTTTGGAGAATTTTTATGCAGTGGTTTTAGCTTTCTGTCTTAAACTCCTTTTTTTTCCAACTTTCTGTCTACAGTATGGATGGAGCAGATCTGTGTTTTGAAATTGTGAAGAGAGCAGATGCTGGATTTGTGTACAGTGAGGCTGTAGCCAGGTATGTATTATAATTTTAACTAATCCCACAGGAGGAATAGAAGAGAAAGGAATATATTCTTAGGCATTCTATGATTCTATGATATTGTTACACAGTCCGATAGCTAGAATTATTATAAATAATCCTGTTTCCCTGCTCCAATTATGACAGTAATTAGTATAATTAGAAGTAAGAATCCAGAGGATTTTGTTATTAGGTGTGTATTTGGATGGAATTTCACATTCAGTATTTAATTGCCTGTATTTGCCTTTTAGAGGACGTGTCATATGGCTTGACCTGATAGAAATGAATTTTATTGGTCTTGCTAGGTTGAGGGTGTTTTGTTATTGTTATTTTGTGTTTTCTTCTTTTTTTGGGGGGGGGGGGAGAGGAACCCATTGCAGGAGGGAACCCATTAAATGTTTTTTAAAAGTGCTTAGTTCCCTTAAGTATCACTAGAACTCAGACTTGGTGGTTGTTTCCTTTCAGTCAGATTGATTTTTTTTATCATCTGATACTACATTAGGTGAGATTCCATACATACATGGCAGAGAAAATAAGTACTTGTGCTTTTCAGTGAGGGATTTCAGAAGAAGCGATGTGTTGCATCCTTTTAGGAGGAGTGGAAGTTACATTGAAAGATGCAGTTGGGAGACTTCTTAAATCATAGCAAAGAAAATCCTATGAGAGAATTTGTATATGATTGGATCGAAGTAACATTTTTGAGAAAACACTTGCGTTGTTTTCACTGAGAATGCTGGCTTGTCCTTGACATTTCACTAACATTTGAGTATATCCTGGATGTATGAAAAATCAATTTCTTCCTCTAGTTATGCCATATGCTATTCTTATAGAAGATAGTGTCATTAGTTTTGCTGGTGGAGAATATGTTATGTCAGAAATGAGAATACTAGGAAATTCCATTTACACTTTTGAGGAGTCAGAGGAGGGTGATTGAACATTGAAGAAATTGGCGCAGAGAGGTTGTGGAGTCTCCATCCGTGGAGACAGACAGAACCCAAGTAGGCATGGTCCTGGGCAAGCTGCTGTAGCTGACCTTGATTTTGAGCAAGAGGATTGGACTAGATAATCTCCAGAGGATGCTTCCATCCTTGATGATTTTTCCCAGGGAACTCTACCATCATAAAAGTATTTTATAACAAAATTGTTGTAATAGAAGCTATTATCCTTTTGACTTTCATTATGAGTTTTTCCATTATCATTTAGATAATAAGTTTTTGTATCATTCCTTCTTCATTTGAAGATTTTCTGTGTATCATTCAACAAGAGTTTTGTCATCTTTCTGTAATTGGGAATAAGTGATTTTTCACAGTTAAAAAAAAACTTTAAGACCTTACCTTTTCTAACATTAACTTTTGTTTTATAGTAAATTTGTAAGTGTGTGAATTTTCCATTTAAAAATCTGTTGTGTCATTAAAAGTAAGAATAAGGATTGTTTATAAGCTTTTTTCAATACAAAATTTATTTTGCCGGGAAATAAAACCTTTTCACTAGAATATTTTTCTGTGCATGTGCCTTAGTGGGACAATGACAGTTTACTGTACATGATAGAAGAGTGCCAAGTCAAAATCTTGGTTCTTTGCTTCTGCACTCATAGTCATTTTTTCCTATTTGTGCTTCATTATAAAAAAAAATTGTGAGTTCATAGGTTCTTTGTTGTGTGAACAAAATTGCTGAATATTTCAAATCTTTACCTAATAGAAAATGCAAATTTTCTTCCCTAATTTTCCTTCAGCTTCAGTCAGAGTAGCCCTGGAATCTCTTTTTTTTTTTTGTAATTCATTATTATAAACATAGCTTCCATGCTACTGCATTAAGTGTATTTTTAACAGGAAGTTGGTCAGTTAGATAGACTCTTAGTTGGTTGGTAGTATGTGTATAAGTTTTCCTGCAGGTTTGTCATGTATGATGTGTTTGCTTTTCACAGTCATTACATGAGACAGATATTAGAAGCTCTGCGTTACTGTCATGATAATAACATAATTCACAGGGATGTGAAGGTAAGCATTTTTTTTTTCCTCATCACGATAATACAAGCTACCCAAATTTTGGTAACTTTTGTAATATAGAGGGACATGGGAAAAGTATTTATGGGAACTCTAATGTGTCTTAATGTTGTCTATGGCTAACACCGTCAAGATGGAACATTTAGGAGATACGTATGCACTGGACTGCAGCTTACTTTGAAAGTCAATTTGTTTTCTAAATTTTAAATGTTTGTATGATACCTGCTTACATTTTTTTCCTTTGCTATAATTTAACTGCATAAGTTAAACTGGTATTCGTGGATTAATGGCATCATTTTGCCTGCATAATGACAAAATTCAGCCATACTAAACCTTCAGAGAGATTTATTAATGCTTAAATGCTACAATATTCATGGTATTACCTACTCTGCCAACAGTTCCAGACATTTGTTACAACAAAAATTTCTATAATACAATTGAGTTTGGGAGGAGAAGTACAGTTTTTATGAAGTCTATATACATAGAATCTTTGAGTTTGCAACTTTTCTATATATATGTTTATGGCATTAGCTTATCTTAAAGTACTGTCACATTAAATAATTGAGAGTTTTAATCTAGCCACTTGGATTTCGATTGTCCTTAATTTGAGTACATATTCCTTGTAATTTTATTCACTAAGGTCTTGGTTACCCTAAGAGTTTGTTTCTATCCAGATTGAGCCAAGTACTATGTAATAATTAATGAAACATCTAACGAGGACTGATGGTGCAGACTGAGGTTCCAGTGAGCAGAGAGGATGGAGAGGGAGAGGTGGCTCCATGCACCTTCCAGGTGATCCATGTGGGCATCGAATCCATAGATTACTTTTAAGCAGTTGTTTGCTCTCAAGTATGCAGGCATTGTAGGCCTTTCACCAATTCCTTTTTTCTTTCCTTTTTTTTTTCTCGTCTTCCTCCAAGCAAAGAAAACTATTCTGCATAGTAGAGTTTTGTTTTAAGTTTGTTTGATACCATAAAACTTTCATACAAAAAGAGTTTCTAAAGGTGTCATCTTAGTCACTTATTGGTTTCTCTTGAAGGTTCTATATTCTAGTTTACTTAGGACACCTATGATACTCCTTGAGAATTTTAGACTGAACAAAAGCTTTATATTGCTTTGGTATTGTGAAAATTACATCTGTTTTTGTTCCAAACCTGCCTGGATGCCACCCTGTGCCATGTGCTCTGGAGCAGGGGGTTGGACTAGATGATCTCTAGAGGCTCCTGCCAACCTCGACCATTCTGTGATTCTGTCACTGCATTCTTCAACAACAATAAAATTCAATCTCAATGGCCTCATTCAGTAAAACAGGAATTTTGCAGCCTTAAACTCTAAAAACTGTGTCTGTCTGATTGTTTTTATTAAAAGCATTATTATTTTGGAACTAAACTGTTTAATTGCAATGAGTTATGAATTTTTAGTCTTCCTGCCTGAAGTGAATGTGACATGATATATTTATAGACACATAAACACACACCAGATGATGTTTTTTCTTGGCAAAGCTGCATAGAGGTGCTATAGGTATAGGTTTGAGTAGAGCATTAAGTTAATTGCAGTATCCCAGCTGTAGGTGTCACTGTGGATGTTGTTTTAAAATAGTCTAACTGACCAATTATCTAAGTAGGTGAAAGGAGTTAAATTAGGAATACCTCAGTCTGCTGTAGTCTGATGCCAGAGACTTCACAAGACTTCTGCAAGTACAACATCTACTAGAGCCTTGGGAACAACAGTGTGTCTGCAGCCTATGTGGTCTGCTCCTATATGGTCTTAGCCTTACCTCCTGTGCCACAACCAAAACATGGAAAAACTTGCTCAAGATGGTTTCTGCTTACTTTAATTTTCTTAAGTTATCTGTGAAAACAGTCACTTATTGAGCAACTGTACCTTTGCTTCATCTTCTCTTACTGTGGAGCTGCATTCAGCACCTACTGCATAGAATCTGCATCTTATTATAACCAATGCAGAAAACGCTAGTGCAGGAGGTTGGAAAACTCGAGGTAAATGTTCATCAGAGCCATGAATCTTGAAAACATTTTCCTTTGACTACATTTTACTCCTAGTATGCCAACTTGATAAAACATGATTCAGCCATTCTCTTTATTCTTTTAAGGCCTTGCTATATCCAACAGAGAGCTTCAGAAAGTAGTAACGTTGAAATGGTCTTTTTTTGATAACAAAACGTTCTTACAGAATCGCTTACATGTAGAATTGTGCTTATGTAAAAGAACGCAAAAGAGGAGTAGGAATAATGTGGGTCTGAAATGAAATGTCTTCATGGGAAAGCAATAATATCTCTCTTCAGCTTTTAATTGTAAGATATATCACTAATTATTGAGCTTCCTTAAGTTCTACGCTGTATAGAACCAAGAATCATTATGGTTGGAGAAGACCTTCAAGATCATCAAGTCCAACCATAAACCCGTCACTCCCAGGCCTGCCAAGCCATGTCCCCAGGTGCCTCATCTGCATGCTTCTTGAGCACTGCCAGGGACAGTGATTCCACCACTTCCCTGGGCAACCTGTTCCAATGCTTGACTATTCTTTCCGTGTATAAATTTTTCCTAGTAGAATTATTTGATAACTATTCGAAAAGATGAAAGTGGTATTCTTGGTGTAAATAAATGAGTTTCAATGTTTCCAGGAGTTGTGATGCTTTATGTGGTGTTAGACTACCTAAAGCCATATTTTCTTTTTCTCACAGCCACATTTGGTCAGTACTGAGTGTTTTGAGTTGTTAGATTCTTAGTGTCAGGGGAAACATTTTTATCTTGTCTTGACACGATAAATGATTCAGAAGAATTTAATCACATCAAGAGCTTTAGTGACTATGTTTTTATCTTTTCTCAAACCAGATAGTGGGTCATGTGATTTCCATGTAGTTTGACAGCTTGTGTGTGTTCATGTGATGAGTAAAATAACTGATGTCCAGTTGTCAATCAAGCTTGCTTACTAAGTATAAGGCTGCAAGACTTTTAATTGTAAGTTTATTTCAGTAGGCACAAAAGTTTGTTTCCAACGTGTGATCAACTAAGTGAAGAAAACTGCTGAAGCATAAATGCAGATTCTGCCTTTTCTGTTTTTAGGATTCAATTCAGGGTAAAAACACTTTTTCCAGAGAGTAGGACTAAGCAGTGCACACAGTTTTGTGTCACATGAAAATCTTGGTCTATGTGATCTGAGACTTGATCTGCCAGTAGATTTACATGCTGATTTATGTGTTAGATGTAACTGAAGGTTCTCAGAGCACATTCAGGCAACTCTATCTTTAGTTTGAACCAGTTGTGGTTAGACACCTACGTTTTTGTCAGTGAAGTTTAAGTCTCCTACATATCTGCTTTTGAGTATACCTTAAAAACTGAGTAAGGCTTGTATGTGGTGGGGGAACCACATGCATGTGTATATTTATTTATTTATCTGTGTGCTTATGAATGCAAATATATATTCAAACATATTTAAAGTAGCCTGAATATAAACTATAATTTAATTCTCTTTCTCTTTTCAATCTTTGAATAATGAAATGGGCACGCAGAAGGTATAGGTTTATAAGGTATTGACCTTTTTATGTGTTCTCTAAAAGTTATTAGTCTTTTGGATAAAGTAGGCATCTGATTTGTGTAGATTTTATTATATACCCAATTGTTAAAAGAAATTGAGGTTTCAGAATAAATGGCAGAAATAGAACTAGAGTTTCCAGTCCAGTTTTGATGCATCTTCTTCTGAATATTCCTTCCACACTAATCTTCACATACTGTATTTTTCTGAGACACAGTCCCTTGTTCAACAGAGAAGTTAAAAGAGGCCCCAAGAGTAAGGTATCCACTCTTTTTCTTAACTCCATATTCTAGACATGTTTGACCTAGAATTTTTTTTCCCTCCCCTAGAAATGAATTTTGCTTATTTTGCTCATGTAATTCACAAGTCACTTGCTAGCCTTGAGTCAGCATAGGGATGTCTGAGCAGTGACAGAAGTTTTAGCATGAGCTGTGTTTTGCTGAAGTATTTCTCTGTTTTGTGGGATTTTTTTTGTCCCTGAATTTCTCAGATTGCCTGTAGGGTGTAAAAGCTTTTCAGCAGTTAAATCAGGAAAAAAAAAATCAAGAAAAAATGTGATGCAGTTCAAAAATTTGAAGGATATACGGGAAAAGAAGTAAAAGTATATCTCGTTTCGTCATCCTAAATAGGAATTATGGAGTTCTTTAAGAATCCCTTAGAAAGTTGCATTTCATAGAATCACAGAATGCCTAAGGTTGGAAGGGACCTCTAGAGGTCATCTAGTCCAACCCCCCTGCACATGCAGGGCCACCTAGGGCACGTGGCACAGGACCGCATCCAAGCGGGTCTTGAAGATCTCCAGAGAAGGAGACTCCACAACCTCTCTGGGCAGCCTGTTCCAGTGCTCGGATTTGATTGCTAGTTTCCAAAGGTTCTGATTTGATTGCTAGTTTCGAGAAGTTTTGCCTATCTTCTGCTCTTTTTCATAATTTCGGCACTGGGGACCAAATGCCTGTGAATAGGAAAGTTAAGAAAGAATGACGTGAGCCTGTACTACCACTAGGCACTCTATATTGAGAATTCCCTCCTCAGGCACCCTGCTGAGATACCCTGGGAACAGCCCTCACTGTAAAATGAACTTAAGGATGGACAGAAGTCACAGGTGCTCGTTTGCACTTGTGCAACATAGAAGCACAACAATTCTAAGCTGGTTTGCTTACCCAAACATATTGCTACTGGTTTAGAAACTGTAATCTAAGCAACACTGTGCTATCATGAGACTTTAAACTGCTCGCTTTAATCCCAGTTTAGGGATCTTACCATTGGCTGTATCGCACAGTAAGACACATACCCAAATAAACCATTTTTTTTTTCATGCTCATAAGCTCTGTTCGTAGAACAGGAGTTATGTTTTCCATAAACTCTGTTCCTAGAGCAGTATTCCTACAGGATTTTGTAGTATTACTCCCTGGAGTTGCTCACTTAAGGTTTATTCCCAAAGTCTTTTGATAAACATCACATGGGAATCCTGTATTAGAAGTGAACACCAAATTATTTTCTCATGGGTAACATTATATTAAATAAAATGCTGTGTTCCTATGATTTTTCTGTCTTTTTCAGTTGCCTGTTTATTGAACTTCTGCAGAATTCGAAGCAGGTGTCAGATGATACGCAGTGTTCGGGTCCTCCCTAGGGTAGTTCATGCCTGCTGGCAGTAGGGTAGGGGGGACCTATCCAACATTTAGTGGCAAGGTATGCCAATCCTATGAGTCAGTTTAGTGTGTCTGCATGGAACTCAGTAGAGTACTGAAGACAGAATAGCTCACTAAATTTTATTACTCAATATTGGACGAGTGACTGGACTTCTTCAAATACCAGGTGTTCTGTAGCACTCTGTGGTCAGTGGACCATTCCTTTTGGTCTTAGTTGCAGAGAAAAGTCAAGAAGGGAAAAGATGATTAATTAATTTCAAGTGTCTTCCATTGAATTATTTGAAATCTCTACTTAAGTCACAGGGATATTCTAATTTCTGTAGCAAAAAAAAAGGAGGAAAAAGAAAAAAAAAACAGAAACTCCTGTGCTTCATACTCCTAATAAATAACAACAACAAACAGTGCTTATTGTTTGTTTATGACTATATTTTGTATACCAAAAAGTGATAATTGACATTTATGTCTTCCCAGTTAAATCATAGCATTTACCTGACAAGATTAGTCTGTGTGTAGAAATTCTGTGAAATTTTTTAAACTCAAATAGTACCAGATATTAGAAATAACTGCATGTATGCATTTCATCCATTTTTTTTCCTCAAATTTTGTGTATTCTACTCTGTTACAGTGTTGTAGATCTTTTGTGTTAATTTCAGGCCGAGAGGTCTTCTTTAAGGTTGAGAGAGCCTGGAGAAGAGAAGGCTGAAAGGGGACCTGATCAGTGTCTATAAATGCCTCAAGAGAGGAAGTGAGGAGGACAGGGTGCGTCTCTGTCCCTGCCTCTTCTCAGTGGTGGCCCCTGACAGGACAAGAGGAAACGGCCACAGTCTGAAGCACCAAAAGTTCCACAGGAACTTAAGGAAAAATTTCCTGACAGTGAGGGTAACAGAGCCCTGGAACAGGCTGCCGAGAGAGGTTGTGGAGTCTCCTTCTCTGGAGATCTTCAAGACCCGCTTGGATGCCACCCTGTGCCACGTGCTCTAGGTGGCCCTGCGTGTGCAGGGGCGGGTGGACTAGATGGTCTCTAGAGGTCCATTCCAGCCTTAAGGATTCTATGATTCTGAATAACTGGCCTGGATAAGTATTGTTTTGAACAAAAACAACAAAAAAAAAGCTTTTTTGATTAACCTGTGTTAATTTACCTCTGAGGTGAGAATTATATATCACTTTTATATGAATACAGTATACTGAGAACATAGAGACTATGCACCAATAATGTAACTACTGCTGAAGCTGTTCGTTACTACCATGGGTAAGATTCCTGGGAAAAAATGATTTCCTGACCAACCTACAGAGCACATAAAATGTGCTCTTAAACACTAATTCAAATATTTCTAGGCTATGAGAGATCTCCTAATCTCTGGATCCTTCATCCATCTACCAATGCAGGTTTGCAGTTGCCATCAAAACTTTCTCTTTTTTGAGTCATCCTGTTGCAAATTTAATTTCCATTTTTTTCTTAAGTCTCTGATAAGTAGTTTAGCCAGTCCAGATAAAAAACATCTGTGTTTTTTTCCTGTCCTATTCTTTGATGTGAAAGAAGCTACTGTCTGAAATCTGGGAATGGTGAGAGCGAGCTATGTGCTCTACCAGCCTAGTTTCAGCCTTGTTCCCTGACTATTTAAATAGAAAACACTGTTTATAGATAAAATAGAAAGTATGTCTTTGCTTTGCATGGATAAAATGATAAAGTGCACAGTGGATAAAAGTGCACAGTTGAATACATAAACTATTTGGATTCCTTTGGATGCACATGTAGGATTTATGTCTGATGTTGATGTAGTAAGCAAGATCACTTAAAAATAATACAAGTAATATCTTTTTTCATTTTATTTAAATACTTATTTCACAGAGAAGTCTTGCTATAGATGGGTAAAATAAGTTTATTGATAGTCATATTCCACTGGCATTTTTCCATCCTTCTTCCTAGTTGGGGGCATCTCTTCAGTAAAAATATCAGCTGTACGTTTGCGATGTTTTGGTGTGGATTTTCTAAAGAGGCTATACAGACTTTTCTTAAATGTTTTATCTAGCAAAAGAGTTATAAGTGGATCTAAGCTACTCTTAGCAGCAGCAAGACAAGTAAGGAAATTTTTAATTTCCACTAGATAGTTCAACATTTGACAGTCTTTATTTGTAAGCAGAACATAAAAAAATGGCCTGAAAGTGTGGTATGGAAGAAAGCAGACAGTTAATATTAACTGAATGATGAGAATGTTTCTCTTGACTGTTTTGTAAATTAGATGTTTCTTGTTAATACAGGTGTTTTTTTGTATTTTACTCAGATGTCTGGTAAGCGAATAGTATGACATCAGTACTGTTATAAAAGATACAAAAAAACATGCAGTAGCAACAGAAGCTGCAATCTTTGTGGTATATTCACCAGATTCTACCTTGATATTATAACATTTGCGAAATTCTTGTCCAGGCTTTGCCTGGGCATCATATGTTATAGCGATTACAGTTACACACAGCACCGTAATCCATATTGTGATACACAAGTTTCTAGCAAATTTTGGCTGACGAAACTTTTCAAGTACAAATCTGTAAAAGCTTTTATTAACTGTCTGAGAACACTGTGTGAAGTCATTGCTTTTCCTCAGTGTTGCATACTGACTTAGAGCCGTCGAACATAAAATGGTAATGGTTACGTACATATTGACGTGCATAATGACAGTTCCAGGGTGATTCGCTATTCTGCATATGGCAGAATCATACGGCCATTGAAACCCACTTGCAAAGTAGGCAGCCAGAAAAGGCATAGTACTGCATATGAGTAAATTTGCAGCAACAAGATTTGCTAGGTAAATGTATTGGGTTCTTTTTTGCGTTGTAGGTATTTTCCTTGAAAATATCCAAGCAGAGAGAATGTTTCCAAAACTGCCGGTAGTAAATAGTATAGAGTAGATGACTGGTAGAGCTACAGTAGTAGCTAACGATGGCTGAAGACATGTTGAATTTCTCATTTATGCCAGTTTTCCTTGAATGAATGGGCAGAGCTGAAACACAATCGAACAAATTATTTTTCTGTAATATGCATCTAGCTTCTCTTTTATCGTTGTTCTTATTTTAACTGTTCCCTTTTCTCCCTGACTTTTCAAATCCTGTGTGGCCATCTTGAATTTGCATGATGTTATTCCTTGGGTATTTTATCACTGACAGATTTTAGAAAAAAAGCTCACCCCTACCAAAACCCCCAGATTTTATATGCATACAGTCTGATAACATAAATGAGGAAGCAGATGGTTTAAGCTGGGGCATGAGAATGTCTTGTGTGGTCTCACTCTTTCTTAATCTTTTTGAACATCTGTAACCAGTTTTGGAAAATACTTCTCAAACTTTTTAACTTAAATATGCAAAACAAATGCAAAATATTACTGTAACTGCAGATACAGTAAGTGCCGATGCACTCTACAACTGCACAGTATTCCCTGCCTTCGTTTAAGTAAGAAATACATCTATATGTGATTCTGAAATCTGACTATGTACATTTATTTTGTGCAGACTGTAAACACTGTTAGAATCAAATTACACTGTTCAAGCTATATTCTTAGATATATATTTTGCATAAACAATCTAGTCTCCATTTCTAAACATATTAAATGATTGCTGAAAGTAAAAATATAACTATATTTTTCATGTTCAGTTTTCAGTTTATTCTTAATTTATGGACTGTAAATAAGAAATAAAATATATTTGGTGTTTAAAGTTTTTCATAATGACTGCATACAAAAAATAAGATTTCAGTTTACTAACCTGTGGTGAAGATAGATTCTCTTCTTGTGCAGATATAAATTTAGTGACATGTATCCTAGTGAGGTTTTATTCCATATAAAAGCATGTGTAAAAAATTCTAAGGGATTCTTATAAATTGATAATACTCTTTTTTGAAGCAGTTACAAGAAACTGAACTCAAATACTGAAGAGCATTCTGTATAACTGTAGTAAAAAAATACACAAAGTAGATTAGCTAAATATACGTACATGCTGATTAAATTGTCTGTTTTACAATTTGAAAATTAACAATTTTATGGTTGTTTAATCTTAGTGTAAGTCTTGTAGGTGGTTGAGACAAAGTGTATTACATTTTTTTATCCCAGTGAGTTAAGCTCACAAACTAACTGTTGGATTTAGTTACTTATAATCCTAATGCTTATTTCTGTGGGACAAAATACCCACATTTTGTCAGGTGAAACAAAGAAATATGAATTTAACCTTACCTATACAAGCTGCAAGCACCTTCCTTTGCAGGGAGGAAATATTTCTGTGTGAAGCAGTTCCTTTGTATCTCCACTGCTGCAATGAAAAAGATGATATTTACTTAAATTTGGAAAGTACATTTAAGTACCTGTCCATCATAGCTAGGTTTTCAGAATTTATACCTTTCATTTATAGAGTCAGCAAGCAACTAAGCATTGCAAGTTGAAACCTAAAGGTGTGATCTGTGTAATAAAGACTTTGAAATTAGATCCAGATGTAACTCCATTAGAAGAATGAAGAGAAGGATGTAATGTGGAAGAGTGATCGTATCAGCCTTTTGCTTAAGAAGTTGTGGTACAGAAAGAGCTTGCAGGGTTTATACAGGGCTTTCCACCTTCGGGGGTGGAGGAATGGACACTGTCATTCTCTTTAAGACCGCCCACTTCCCAGAATGGAGAAGAGAAAGGTATTTTATGAGTGAAAGCTGGGTTTGATGCTATTTGACCTCACAAAGGCAACTGGCTATTCCTGTGAAGCCCACCTGTAAATTAGCATCCATATCCTCACTTAGGGTTTAAGTGACCAAATGAATAGATTACATATGCCTAGTTAGATGGTGGATTTTGTGGAAGTAGTTTACAGCTGAGGGGTTGCTCTAGAATTATCAAACAGCTGAGAAAAGCTCAGTGTCTTTCTGTCCAAAGAAAGTAATATTTTGTGCAAATCATCCAGAAGTCTGCACAAGGCAGCTTTCCCACTCTATGAGAAAGGTTTAATCACAGATCAAGCTCTGTTTTGCAGAGCTGAAGATTTGATTTTTTGTTTGTTTGCTTTTCCGTCGGAAATGTCCGTGGTTGTGAAGTATGCCTTTTCGTCAGCTGTAAATAAATTCCTTTGTGAGAACAGAGAAGATACCATATAAAAACTTCTGCAGTATTGGTAAGATCCTGTTTTGTTAGTTTTGCCTTGTGTTTAAACATTCACAGTGAGACTACTCTTTAGTGATTTATTGGGAATTTTATTGTTCAGTTTCTTTTTTTATATATTTTTTTTTTCTTCTAAAATAGTGGTCATGGATGCTGGCCCTCTGTTTAAACTAAACAAATTTAAATGAGGGAAACTTATTGTGGCATATTAGTAATTAATTTATAATACTGCAGCTAGTTTGTGTGTACTTTACATGTGGTTCCTCTTAGACTTAGTTATACTTTGAAGGGTACAGGTTGTGTGTATTTTTTTCTTTCTCTTCGAATGCATCTTTATATTTAAAAGTTGTTCTAGTAGAATCTTTGAATTCAGAAACAAGAAAACCACCATGAGTTATGATCACAGAATCTTAACTACTACAGGCTATAACCAAATGAAAACCCCTCTGGTAACTATAATTGCTCACACTATTTTTAGCCTCTAAGTATGGACTCCTCTTAGAAAACTTTCGGAGTGTATTGTTATTTAGTTGGTTATAACCGGTAGTATTTTAAGTTTCCATGACCATAATTCATGGCATAGGAGGAGATAGTGCTAAGTTTTTTCTAAACTATCATATGATGACAGTTTTTTACCCTGAATTATAATCAATCACACTTTGTTTTGGAACTATTTAGTAATATAGATGGCAAAGGAATGGAATATTATAAATGAAAGAAAAAAAGAAAAACAGAAGTATATTTTTGATTCAAGTAGTAAGTACCTTCACTGAATATTCTTTTAGTGGCCTATTTCCATTTTCCTAACTTAGAAATAGTTTATTTGAATACTTTAAATATGATGATATTCAAACAGTACAATTGTGTCATTTATGCAATTTATTGTAAGTAGTCCATAAGGGCTTCACATATATTCTTTTATCTTAATATTGTACCTGTGGCTTCTATTCTTTGGCTGTTATAATATGAGCAAAGGTGAATGTTTCACAGGTTCTGGGTAGTCTTTTACATACACAAAACACAATTAAAACAATGCATCTCAAATTGGAAAATTTGGGATAAATAAAAAAATCTTACCAATTTTTTATGCTGCAGGTTTTTAATGTTAAATACTGCACACATTTTTGTTTTTTTCCCAGTGAAATTCATTGTGTGGCCTCTAGAGGTCTCCTTTACTGTACTTGTTTTCTTTCTTTAAAAAAAAAAGCGTATCTATATTCATCATGTTAAAAGTAAACATTATCTTTAGAATCTGTTTTTATATGAAAACTGTATTGATCATTATAAACAAATAGGAATCTCTTACTATGCTTTGGTCTCCATTTTTTCAAATTAAATATATTTGCGTGTAACAGCATTTTGATTTTTTCCCATATATTTCTTAAGCTTTTGTGAAAATCTGAAAATATTTTTTTAAAAAAGTGAAAACTTTTTTAAAAAACTTCAGTAAGTGAAACTTACTGAAAAGACAGATTCTATTGGCTGCAAACAGGGCATTTGAAGCTGCATACCTATATGGATGTCTTACCGTACGGATAATATGGATAATTTTGATGTAAGGAATAGCAAGTATCTTCTTATTTTCTTTTTTTTTTCTTTTTTTTCTTTTTTTTTAGCCTAAAATTTTATATGTGTAATTTGAGAATTCTGTGGGGAAACTAGCCTTGGTTCTTGGTGCAAAGGTGAAATATCCATCATCATTTACAAAACCAAGAAATTTTCTAAAGGCTGCCAGTACTGAAATTTGACAATGTGTAGAGTTGAGTAAAGAAGCAAAATGAGATTCATACATGTTGTACAAAGACATGTGTTAAATCAGCCCTTACTTACAGAAAGAAAAACATTATTCCAGGTATAATCCCAGAGTTATCAATGACATAAAAGTGAATATCTGTAAAAACAACAAATAATTTATATATATATATATATACACATTATTCTGCGGCATGTAATAGTCTTAAAAAGATGCTGCTGAACCTGTATACTATTCAAAGGCTGCAGAATGTGTATTGTGCAAATGAAATATCACAATTTTATTTAGTAACTAACTGCCATTTGAAATTAAAAAAGAAGAGGGAGGACTGAAGGAATGATTTAGCAATTTCTTGTATTTGTGGCCATCTCTGAACATAAATGGAATGATTTTGATGTTGACATTCAGCTAAAGACAGGCCTGGTAAGCATTGCTAACCACAGCAGCAAGAAACACTATTAAAGTGCTGCTAGGAATGGTTACTGCATACTTTGGTCACAGCATATGACCAAGTATCACATACATATGGTCACTTTCAGCATAACTTTCAGCAGACCTCCAAAGTTGCTTCAAGCCTGTTTCTTTTTCAATAATACTGGTTTGTAAAGCCTGGCATTTTACTTTCAAAGATGGGACAGGTTTTGTTGGTGGTGGTTGTTAGTTTTTAAGGAAAAAGGAAGAAAAAAAAACCTTGCAGGTTAAATATGATAAATAGTAGATAACTGCCTTTGGGTTTTCATACAGTAGGTATCATTTCCCATGTAACAATGCTGCTTAGCTTCAAATCCTTTTCTGAGCCTGTTTGTACATTTGGTCTCTAAGCATGGACGTCCACAATTGTGTAATGAGTTAATTCCAGTGGTTTGATTGTTATGGAGACTTGTTTATCATTCTAAACATTGCTCAGAGAACATACAGTTGTTCCTCATCCACTTTTGCATGCCATACTTGACTTCATAGACCTGTTATGTCCTCCTTCAGGTTTTAATTTCTGAGATGAAAAGTTATTGTACTTGATGTATTCTTGTGTAGAATCTGTATTCTCAAATGGCACAACAATGATTTCTCCATCCTATTCCCATTATTTGTTATCTCATTATCAACTCTTTTGCTCTTTGAGTGCTTCTGAGTGCCGTGCCGTTCTGATACCTGAAGTCTGCCTAGCTTGGAATACCCTGTACTGATAAACTTTGTGATCCCATCACGCTCACTCATTCCAGGTTGTAGTGTTTAACTTGTTCATGAACAGGTCCACATGCAGATTCTTGGGGAACATCATGAAGTAAAATGACCACATATTTTTAGCCTTTCTTTCCAGTCTTTAACTAGTTCTAAAACAAGTGTTATTATCTAAACTTAGTTTACCTTAGTAGGTTACGTTTATCTCAGGACTTCTCAGCTTCTCTAGAGAAGTAGACTGTACTTTCTAAAATGTCGTTTAGAAGATTTGGGTCACATTTGCTTTTCGTTACCCACGTACTGAAGCTGATTCAAGTGATAGGTTATGTGATTAATTGATTTGCTACTGAAATGCCTTCAAAGCATTTTATTGGCTAGTGCGTGGACCTGTGAAAGTGTTACTTTTCAGTATTTCTTCTGAGATGGTTTTCTTCTAAATGGTCCAAGACTTCATCTGTTTTTAGTGCACAAGGTTTCATTGATGCATCGTCTCCGAAATCTGTAAATAGACGTAGTGTAGAACATGTCCGATCAATACAAATAGGTTTTGGCGTTTGCGGCTTTACATTTGTGTAAAATATGTGATAGCTTCAACCATTAAAATTCTGAATTCTTTAAGCAGACTAGACTGCCTACTGATATCTATATGATGGACCAGAACACAATGGGCTTTTTGGTTGCTTGCTTTTTGTTGTTGTTGTCCTGGGAAACACATTGCTGCTTGCTTCTAGCTTTATATACTTCATTTATAGCATTGAAATTCTACACTGTTATATCCTCCAAAGAGATCTCAGTCCATTTTTGCAATTGTGCAGTGTCCATAGATAAAAACCCATTTAATGAAAGTTCTTGTTTAAATGAATACATACTTATAAAGAATTTTAGAATTTATAGTTTATCCAAGTCCTCCAGTGGCCTGCTGATCAGTGTTGTCCAATAGCCAGTTGGAGTACAGCAAAAACAACAGATAAGAAAAGAATGCTGAGATAGCACCTGTGTCTTGTAAGCTGTTGGTTTATAAACTACACTAGGTTTATGTGAGCTCATGTGACTTGTTGGACTATTGTAATGCCTCAGGACAAGAAACATGGTGTTTGGGGCATTGTGTGCATGTGTGTATGTGTATACCGTGTGAAGTCAAGACAGTTCCTGCTCCAGTGTACATATGATAGCATGATGAGATAATACATAAGAGATTCTGAAAAGATATAGCACAAGTTGTTGTGAGAATAAATCAGAAATTATTTTAAATCTTAAATAGCTACCAGGATACCTTTATAAAAACTAAATGTTTATAAAAGTCCCTTGCAAATTAAGAAAAGCCCCACAATTTTAAAAAGTGTGCCTTTTTAAAAGCATGACAAAATACACTTGAGCTTGTTGAACTTGTTTAATGCATTTTCATTCAGTTTAACCAAATCTGGATGAAGGTAAAACACACTAAAAATTAAACTAAGGTTGTAACTAGCAGAGGTGAAATTTTATGTCTACTGTTTAATGTGTTTTAACAGTAGTTTGTAAGTCCAGAATACTGTACAGTAATAATAAGAATTTGCATGTTTTCTTATAGATTTGACAAAAAAGTCACAAAATATATTTAGAGAACTTTATTAATAGTCATATTAATAGTTATATCAGCCCTTGTATCCAGTTTACCTAAGCCGTAATACTTGTCTGTGTGTAGAGTAATAAAACTTTATTTTTCAGAACTAACATCTAATATCTGATTTGTTCACCTTTCTGACCTGTCATGTTATACAGATAAGTTGTTCTTTGTATAATCACTTGTCACTGCATCTCTACCACCCTCCTCCCTTGTGCGTGCATGTGTCATCATCATACCCTTCCGCCCTGCTTAAATGGTAGAACAGTTTGAAATTTTTTAACTTTTGTCTAACAAATAAGCCTGCTTGGTTTTACTCTGAGAATATAATTGCATGCTGTATTATTTTTACAGCACAGCAGCAGTTATCAAAGTTCATTTAGTCATGTAAAAACAAAATTTCTCTGCCCAAGGAATGTGCAATTGAAATGAATGGCTTTTGAGGTCTCTAAGGCATTAGGCTTAAGAACGAGGAGTCTGAACAAAGGTCAGAGCTGATGCTTGAGAGATCACAATAGCTAATTTTCTTCTACTGTAACTGCAGTTACTAGATCTATCAGTCAATGTTTGAAGGATATCTTAGATTACTGAAAACACCCTTTTATCTGCTCTCCTTTGTGACCTTTCCTAACTCCTTGCTTGCTTTTCTTTAAGATATTTGACTTTGACATTCATAAAAAAATTGAAAATATAATAAAGGGCTTAGAAGGCTTGAATATTTTAAATATGCTGTTTAATAAAACAAAGGATGTTTTCTGTCATGATAACTAAATTAATGGCTGTGTTACTCATTGTAAGCTATCCTAAGCTTATTGTTAAGCCATGTACATTGTTAAGTTCTCAAATATTCACCTGAAAAAAAGTAGTTCTATAAAATGCACTCTTATCTCTGAAAATTTTTAAAACACAGAAATACAGGAAATTTGTGATAAGTAGCATAGCTCCTTTGAATATGACACCAAAGAATTATTTTTGCAAAATGCATGTTATTTACATATCCAGTTGGTAATGTTATTATGTATGCATAAGATTCCTTATATATGCAGATCAAAACCACTTTGTGGAAGTCTCCCCAAAGAGTTAGTGTTCTAGATTAGTCCAGAAGAAGATACCCGAGATTACTTTCTTTATCCAAGAAAACAATGGGAAACTTCCTTAAAGTTAATTACTCCTAAAGAGCCACTTCTCGGTTTTGTGATTTCTCATTTCTCAACAGGAAGACAGAGATAGGATTAGTAGCTGTATAGCATTGCTTGTCTTAAATTGATGTTCCAAAATGACAAAGAGAAGCCTTTATCCATTAACTGTAATGATCAAATCAGAGACGACTTCTTTACAGAACTCGGATAGGGAGTGATGGTAGATAATCGCTCTTGAGTATATTGTCCAAGCTGCATTTCTGAAGTACTTTCTAAATTTACACTTGAATCCCCATGAAGTCTTCGACAAATAAGTTGGAGTACAGTCTTACGCACACTTCTGGACATTAGGAAGTACATAACTGGGTCCAAGCAGCTGTTAAAAGATGAAAATATAAGCATAACCTCATTGCATTTGTGAATGATCTCCTTCCAATAACAAGATGGATTTTGTAACTGTGAAGTAATGTAGATGAATCGAAACACATGGTAAGGAACAAAACATATGGTGAAAATGATCAGTACAATGAAAGAATTCCTTGCTGTCTGGGTATATTTTCCTGCATTAGGGAAATTTGCTCTTTTCTTAGAAATTTTCAGAAGGTTATTGGCAATTTTAACATATGAAAGTATCAAAAGGAAAAAAACTATCCAAAAAATGATAACAATAATATAATTTAAAACTGCTTCTGTCTTTGCCTTGTGTTTATTTCTGTAATGAAAGCACATAGTAGAATTGCTTTCTCCACTTTTAGAGAAAGATGGTGCAACCACTATTATAAATCCAGTCAGTGCAAGTGCCCATACGATGCAACAAATATATATACTTCGTGTGCTAGTTAACATTTTAGGACGCTTCACAGACTTATTTATTTTTATATAACGATCTAGACTAATTAGTCCCAACAATACTATGCTAATGTACATGTTCATGTAAAAGAGAGTTCCTACAATCTTGCACAAAATCAATCCAAACTTCCAGCTGTTTTGCGTAATGTGATACAGTATTCGGAATGGAAGACAGAAAATCAGCAAAAGGTCTGCAATAGCTACATTTAGTAAGTAAACTTGGATAGAATTCCTTTTCTGATGAATGCAGAGGAAGGCAAACAGTGCTATAATATTTCCAGCCAATCCAATGACAAAAATAATGGTGTAAAAGAGTATTAAAGCAAGTGATAACGAGTCATCGTTGAGGGGACAGCTCCCATTTTGTATTGCTGAGAAGTTTCTGGCTAAGGTTGTTTGGTTATTCCAGATGACTTCCTTGTATGGAGGAACATTCAGATCCACTGAAGTTTCAGCCATCATCCGTTAGGATTTTCTTTGCTGCTATGTAGAAATGTAAAAAGAAATTATAAGAATTAATCACCAAACACTCTCATATACTTCCATGCTTTATTGCATACACAATCTGAAATAAATGCAGTAAGTAAAGAAGTAAATTAACCCGAGCTGGGCTATTTGTTGTGGAATAAAGAGGACTTTTAGGCAGATCTCACAATACAGTGTAATCTTAGGAAAAAAAAAAAATGTTGTTGTCTTTTTTTTTTTTTTTAAATGATGTGGGCAAAAAAAGATAGACAGGATCAGAGAACTCATGCAGATAATTATTCTAATAACTGCTTTTTTAAAACTCTATCTTGCTTTGAAATAAACATATTTTGCTGCAAATGTTAGAAACTTACCTTTTTAGTTCATCTATAATAATTTTTAAAACATGATGTTCTGATATTAAAATTGGCTTTTATGGTCAGTGACTTTGTGACAGCAAGAAAATTTCTTAACTGAGATGCAAAAAATGTCGAGGCAAAATTTAATTGAACTATTCTCAGTGTGTTGATACAAAATACATAGAAATACATCAAAACGATACTACACAGTACTAATTTTTGATAGATACCCAAGTCCCTCTTTTATGCAAGTCACTAGTTCTTAACTGCTAGTTGCTTTTCTGAATGAAAACTCCTTGGCTATGTAATCTGCTGTGAGGAACACTGTGAGAATTCCTAATATAGCACCTCGCTTTTAATAGTATCTTCATAGAAATTTAAGCTTTTTTGTCGTTGTTGTTGACTGTTATATTTATGATTGTGCATGAAAACTAATATTAGCTTGAAACCACATTATAGCTATGGCACACCTTGTTCTTCTTTTCATAAAAATTTTTAATTACAGTGAGGTAGTTTTTGCACAGGAAGGTATAATCTTAGAAGATAAAAATCAGCCTTGACCAAAATATGAAAACCAAAGAAGTGTGGTTAAGAGAGCAGAGTAATAAAAGCTTGTGCCCTTAAAAAAATTCTAAATATACTTTACAAATTCTTTTATCAATATGCTAAGCAAAGTAAAGAATTCATATTAATACTAACAAGTCTTAATTATTTTTAAAATTCATAAGTTTTTGTTCCTCTAAATTCATTAAGAAAAAAAAATACTCTTCTTGGTAACCCAAGGCTTGCAAAACAGTAAGAAGAAAAAATATTCCTTGCCATATGCATGAATTAGAGTTCTTCATCTGTGTACCAGGACTTAAAAATGCATATTTAAATGTGCAATATAGCTACAGCATTTTAAGAAAAAAAAAAAGTCTTTAAAAACTTGTTACTGTGTATACAGAATATGAATTATCGAGTGGATGTCTAAGCCTTCCATGCTGGCTGATCTTATAATTGCCTTGAGTATGTCTGCACAGTTTTAATACTCTTAAGAAGACTGCTGTCTTACTATACTTGCTATTTATTATTACCTGAAACAGTTTTAGAAATTTCATCTGACAAAGAAATCAATGCTTTCAAATACACCTCAAAAGCTGTCTTCCACTTTTGATTTCTTATTAATACTGCTGGTCTTGAGCCTTTGACATATGATCACTTACATAGGTGTAACACATATTTCTAGTGAATGAGAATCGGAAAAATCAATTACATTGTAGATGCTAAAAGTTATAATGCTTTTAATATCCAATAAATGCTTTCACCTATAAGCAAGAGGCACATGTGGCTCAAATCTATTAAAGAAGGTAATTTGTCACTAATACATTAGTCATTTGAGTTTTTATAGAAATTTGTTTTACTGTAGTTTAAGAGGAAACTACTTACTGTTTATTAAGAAAGTCGGCTTATTCTCAAAACCAGTGGTGAAGAAAGGAAGAAGTAACACGCATGTCCTCATACTAGAAAGTTAAAGCACCAGCTGCTCTGCAAAAGTGATAAGAATCAGCTGACACAGTGCAAATAGCAACAAGGGGAAGTTGAACTAGTTGCAGCTGTATTTTAAAGGTATTTTTAACTAGCAAAACTCAATTTATAAAATACTGATACAACTTTAAAAGTAATTGTATGTAAATAACAGTTATAAAATACAATTTATAAAATACTGATTTTGATGTTAATTTGGACTTTGCTTGGGAAGTTGTCTTTAGGAAAAAAAAACCTCTCAGTTGGACAGTTTGATTTTTTTTTTTAATAGAAACTTTGTTTGTAGTGACCTGTTCCAGTGTCTTCTTTTGTAGTGTTGGGACAAGTTATCTTCTTTTTATATTCATCAAAGAATATCACTTTTTTAAAGTGCAGAGTAAAAATATATCAGCATTTCATTAAAAAGACATCGTCTCCTTTTATTAGTGTGACCTCATCCATCTGTGTTTTTCTCTCCTCCTCCCCTCCTCACCACACGGTGATAAATTTGAGGCAATGCTGATAGAATATGAAAGAAGTGGAGGATGCAGTGGAAAATGCAGTATAATAATCTCAGGCAGAAGTAAGATACTCGGGGATAATACCATTTTGAATAAGATGTAAGAGATTGAAAATTATATTGATAAAACATAACTTTAAAAGGAATATCTAGAGTGATACAGCCTAAATTTATTGATCATCTCAAGAACATCATCTTGACTTAATGTTCTACTTAGTAGTTGGAATGAGAATTCCTGTATTGATACTATCTGACTAGGAATCAGTTTTGATGGGAATTCTTCAGATTTCAATGATTTTCAAAGAGTCTATGACTTATTTTTTGAAAGTGCTTGTTACTTTACAACTGTGGGGGTTTTTAAAGGAAACCATGGATGGTTACAGATGATGACTTTGCAGGTAGTCAGATTCTGCCATGTAGTTCATTCTCATTAATCTTGGTCAAAGCTCTGAATTCTGTTTTGTCAAAGTGTTTTCTGTCGGTTATTTATGTAACAGTAGTGTCACAAAATCTGAGTGCTCGGCTACATCAAGAAGTGAGGAAGCTATCTGCTATGCACATATGGAATAGACTGTGCGGAAGTGCAGCTTTTTTAGTCTTCTGATATGATTATACAAGATTTTCTTCTTGTCTAATGTTTAATCTAGTAAATTTGTTTTGTAGAAGTTATTGTAGAGCTATGGAGGTTTTACAAAATGGTCCCACAAGCTAAATTATTCGGCTAGTGCGCACAAAAGTATAGAACTCATATATGGATTTTTCCACAGTTTACTTAATCATTCGTGAAGATTGCAATTATACTTGTTCATATTTGATCAGTTTAGTTCAGTCACTGCCTAATGTGATTTAACCTCAAATCTCTGTAGTTTAGTGACTGTGTAATGGATAGAGGCTTTATTCTCTAGAGATACAGAAAATTCTCTTGAGAAGTACCCAGCTGGAGGATCAGTGCACAATTGTCTCATTGAAGGCAGCCCATTTCTGTCTGCTGACAATGTTCATTAATACAGAGGCATTATCTATTTTGAGTTCCTAGTTTTGTAACTTATGTGGTAATGTGTTCTCGAGAAGCGGCGTACAGATTTGACATTTGTCCTTTTAAAATGCTCTAATACTGCTGACTGTGCAAAGAATGCTGTGAGCAATGTAGGAAGTGGCTCTACATTACTTAATTTTAGTTATGTGTGTTAAATACTAAATTGTGATTAATAGGTGTTTATATGGATTCCTCCTAGCCCCACTGCTTGTCCTTGCAAACAGTCGTATAGTATTGTTCTGTTTTCATATTTTGCATCTCACTATTATTGATAGAAAGAACACCGAAAATTAAAGGCATGTACAGTTGTATAGGGAATCCAATTTAAAGACCTAAACAGTTTTTTCCTCGCTAGAATATTTACAGTGTTACAGTTTCAGCTGAATACTTGGAACAGTGTAGGGCTTGAGTGTGAAAGGTAAAAAGAAAAAGTAACACTAGGACAGAAATTTTTGACAGACTTTCATCACTATTTCCATTTATTACTATTTCAGTATTTGCAGTTCAAAAGTCAAAAAAGAAACAGTCTAGCTTCCGTTTCCTAACTTATGAAGATGTTCTCTTTAAAGGAAATTGTACTTTTCAACTATTGTAATAAATGTGTCTGTTTTTTTCTTTTTCTTTTCAGCCACACTGTGTATTGCTTGCCTCTAAAGAGAATTCAGCTCCTGTGAAGCTTGGTGGCTTTGGGGTAGCAATTCAGTTAGGAGAGTCTGGGTTAGTTGCTGGAGGTAAGAAATTTAGTGCTTTTCTTTATTTTCTTTCGGAGTAAAATACTATGTATGTTGTACTGGCGAAGTCTGTTCTTCCAACACAGCCTGGCCTATAAAAGAACTCAGAAATAATCTTTCAGTAAAGATTTTGTTAACTTTACAAATTCACACAGTAAATCTAAGCAGTAAGTAATATACTGTGTATATACAGGGTATACGTATTATTCAGCAAGGTCTTACACAGGTTTGATCAAAATAAAGTTGAAAAATGAAAAGATTTTTTCATATTAATATAATCTTTGACCATGTCTGTGCATGAGAAGCCAAATAAGATAAAAGTGATACCAAGACTGAAATGTATGCCAAAGGATTTTATGCTCCCTCGTGACTCTTGGCAATTTCTGTCAGAATGCTACACTGTTTAGCAGACAAACCTTATTAGTTATTACATGTAATTCTTCTGTGTTCTTATATTTCATTCTAAGTATGGCATAAGACATCAATATCTTGATACATATGTATATTTTTGATCGTGTTTTGTTTTTTGTGAATTTTATTTCCTCTAGCTGCCTTCCATATTGTTCCAGACAATAGGGTTATGCTTTACTCATCCTGCACAGAAGAAGACCCAATCAGTTTTCTGATGCTTTCATTGCCAGAATAGACCACAAGAAAGGATTTCATTAGGGTTTTTTTCTTTCTTCACAAAGAATACTTCCCTTTTAGTTCAGTGCTTCTGCAAAACCTCAGCTTTCGTTACCTCATTCTTTTAAGATGTATGTTATTTTGGTTTTTATATGTTCTTTAAAATAAAATGCTACCCCAATATAAGCACACCAAGAGTTCTAATTCTCTTCCAGATATGTCCAATATCCTGGATATTCTTATTACCGCTGTACCTAGATATGTTTTTTTAACTAGGAAAACATCCATTCATTAAAGCTACTATGTTTTCATAAGAAGATCATTCCTATACGTTGCTTTATGCTACTTTTCATATTCTTTTGATTTCTTCTCTTCCGACATTGTTTTCTGTACATCCTTTTTTTTTTTTTTTCCTCCTTTTTTTTAATGATAGTTCTTATACTCTTTATAATTGGCTCATTTTCCTTGTTGTTCTAATTAGGCGGCTTAATTCAGGTCTTCCGTTTCAGATGCTCTTTTGGAGCTAGTCAGACTACCAGCTGTCTGACAACTCAAATGAACTTTCTCCCTAAGTTTCTTACATCCTTTTCCTGATGCTATTCGCAGTTCTGTGATCCCACTAATTCACATGCTCAAGCTTTATGCATTATTGGTGTTTATCTTTCCTTTTTTTTAAAATGTAAAAATGTTTTCATTCCCTTCCGGTTCTGTCTGAAGTATGTGTAGAATCTTCTTTCTTTCTTAATTCGCATCAATACAATATTTCTTTGCATGTTGGTCACCTTTTGTTTTATCTGTCTAAATCTCTGCCAATTAGTCTGCCTTCATATTCTGTCTTTCACTGGCTCATTTTCCACTTGTAGCCTTTTCATTAGCACTTTCAGCTTCAAATTTAAGCTGTTTTTCTTACTTTCAGGGTTACTCAGATTAATTTCATTTCATTTATATATTATATGAAGTCTCAATTCTACTTCTTGTCTCAAGTTTCCTCCTTTTCTCTTTCTTCCATTGCAGTCTTTACACTTAAAACTACATCTTCTATCTAGCAGTTCTTTTCTCCTCCCGAATCCTTCTGAGGGTGGATCACTAGAAAATCTATATGGCACTTGCAAGATATTTCATCCACTTAACTATATTGTCTGAATCAGGCCGTAAATTTCTTACAACAAATTGTTTCCTTACATATTTGCCTAAAGCTAACCTATATAGACTATTTTAATTTTGTAATTCATCTTGACATAGTAAATTATTTCCTCTGCAGCATATAATTTGTTATATTTGATGATTCTTTTCAGGCATAAGAACATATCAAATTAGAAATGCTTAATTGAATGAAATTCTATGACACTGAAATTCTGTTTTGATGTTCAATAGATATTACAAATTTTACCAAGACTAACAATGCACTATTCTAATTACAGAAGAGTGCAACACTTATTAACCTTTCTTTATCTAGGTAATTAATATGTATTCACACAATACCCTAGGAGAATATGTTCATTTCTAGTAGATGTAGATTACCCTGGTATTTGAGGACAGAAATGCTTTTTATCTTTCCTTATTTCCTTCTTTTTTTTTTCCCCAATATTTGTGGCAGTCAGTCTGTTTTGCAATCTCAAGATACAAGTCAAAGGTCAAATTGCTTTGTTCAGAAAAATCAAAACTATAATGTCCTTTCAAGCAAATAGAGGGTTATTTAACAGAAGTGTTAGGGAGCCCATGTTAATAGGCAGATACTACTTGTCATTAATGAAAATATCTGTGGAATACATTTTAGGAAAATAACTGTAATATATTAGCTAACAATCCAATAGAGTTGAAGAGAGTTTAAGCATTACCGAGCAACAGCAAAGAGCAGTGGACATAGCTGTAACTCATTTTGCATAAGACCAAAGGGAAAATGTAAGGAAACTCTTTTTGTTCCATTATGTTTGCCTGCGCTGCAATGCAATGTGTAAGAATCAAAATATGTCATCCTAAATTATAGGAAATTTCTTTCATGAGATACCAATCTCTGAAATTTTCCTTTTTGGGGGGTTCTTAGCATCGCAAGGGGAAAATCTTGCTATAGTGGTATTAATTTGATGTTTTCAAGTAGCTAATTTAAGATTAAATTGTCTCAATAGTTATAGATCATCATAATTTATAAAAGAAAATTTAATTTAACAGGATGTAGACAGGAAACAGTACAACATGTTTGCATGATTATGATACAATTGGAGAGGTAATGGAGCCCAACGAGTCAGTGAGTTAATAGAGCAATTTCTTATGATCTCTTTCTTCTTTCATGGAGGAATTTTATTCCATAACTTAGTATGTATTTTCACAGTATCTTCTTAAATGTGGTGGTCAGATGTATCAGATGTATTTGATATATTATATCAGATATATTTGTGCTGATCGGATGTATTTTAAGTGCTAACTATGTCTTAATATAAAAGTGCAGTATAAAAGTCTAAATTAACAGAAACCATTGAGTTGAAAAGAGGTTTCTGTTTCCTCCACTTCATTTTTCTAATTCTGCTGTTTTCAACTAGTAGAAAATCTGCCTAGATTTGAATGATATAAGATTCTGTGTTGTTGTGTTTGTCTATGGATAGATGACAGCTTTTCTATTCACTTTTTATTATTAGCTGCAAAATGTGATAGGAACCATTATGCCAGTCTAGTCCAAAACCATGTCTAGTCGATTTTTCAGCAAGTGTTAGTTAGCGTCCTAAATTTCCTTCAGAATCATGTAGTATCTTTATGGATCCTACAAAACCATCATCATCATCATCTTACTGGAATAAGTCTTCTATGTTCTTCATAGAAGTACATCACGCAGACGCCAAATACTCCCGGTGCTTCATCAACCAGCCTTTTAGCATTAGTTCAAAATGGCAAAGGAAAGCATTACCAGAAGTTTCCCTTGACTCTTTCCCAAAGGCCACTGAATTGAGGAAAAAGCTCTCAAAGTTCCTCTTCATCTTCTTGGTGGTTTTATGTACCCCAATTGAAAAATAATGTTTGGGGAATTTTCATGCTGACTAGACTTTTTTGTTTGCTCAGCATCTGTGTCTAAGTAGCACAGAAATTCTTTCATTTTTTCAAGAGGAGATAAACATTTGTAAAGAGATGTCCTTCACTAGTATTCTTCTTTTTGCTCATGCAGTAGTGTTTTGTTTTTCTACACAGCAAGATTATCTCAATATTTTTGATTTTTGGGGGGGATAAATACACAGATACTTGAGTCTCTTCAAAGCCTTGTCTCTGATACTTTGTATTATTTGACAGACACAACTGTGTTTTGCTGTCTTTCAGAATTTCCACTTCACATCTGGGTCAATTTTGAGAGTGCTTACAGGAAGATAATGTGGTTAAAATCACTTCCTATATCATCATTTTGTGGCTAAAAAAGGCCAGTGGATCAATTATTATAATTTGTCTGGCTATCGTGTGGTCTTTGTTCATTTTCTGGACACTAATATCCAAGTGTCTACCGATACATCTTTTTAAAAGCATTTTCTTCAGGCAGTCTTCTGTGCTGAAGTTGAATTGTTTTTGTTTTTTTAATCTCCTCATCTTCCCTGTACACCAACTTTAAACATCTCTGTTGTCTGGAGTAATGTGGAAAGGAATTAAAAATAGTAAAATATGATCAATCTGATCAATTGTGTGTGATTCTTTGATTTCTTCCACATTATTCTGGACATTCCACTCTTGTAGAAACTTCTTAATTTAAGAAACATATTTCTATGTGAGAGGTCAGATGGTGATGTTTATTAGTTCCTCACATTTTTTTCCTAAAAATTATTTGTTCCAGTTGTTTCCTTATACATCGTTCAGATACTACTGCTGTTGAAAGACACTTCTTCTGATATCTTGATCATCAGTCCCCTGCCTTAGGGATGACAAAATCTGATTGGGTCTCTGTATAAACTCTTCTTCTTGTGGAAAGCATAGCCCTATTGTCTGGAATAATATGGAAACAGTCATAGAAACTAAATTACCAAAGGTAAGTCAAAATTTATCTTTAGTGCTTGTGAATGATAGCAGATTGACAACACTCAGGACTGAAGCTCTGTCTTTGCCACAGGAAAAAACAGCATGAGTAGCAATTTTATGCATTTTCACAGTATCAACATCAAATCTAGCCAGTAGGAAAACTTGCCTCTAGAAATAAGATGTCTATTAAGCCAAGCCCATTCAGGCATTCCTCAGAACAAGTACTTGGATTTATTTGCAAAGGATTGAACAGAGGCAAGTAACCCATTCGGCGCATCACTGAAGAATTTTCATAGAAATGATGAATGCTACTTTAGAACAAGTAAGAAGAGCCTAGAAGTAGGTAAAACCATGACTGTAGTCCTTCATGTGACCTCTTTTCATACACAAACACAACTAAAATAATTTGTGTGCATGCATCCAATATTTGTGCAAACAAAGTTTATCATGAGCAATCATTAGAATATATTCCCAGAGTGTTCTGGAACAATACAGGACCTGTAGAAGGTAGAAGGTGTCTTTTCAGAGAGGTAGCAGTCTCTTGGCTCACTCTTCTGTTTCATCCTACCTCCAAAAAGACACAAAGGTTCCATCAAATCAGCAAAGAAAATTCAAAAGCTTCAAAAATATGTAAAGATAATAGAGCTGTTGTGAAGAGTATGTACTTTAAAATGTTATACTGTGGACTTGTTTAGAGTCTGAACTTGTCTACTAGATAATTAGCCTATTTTTTCAAAAATTATTAAATGTACAGGCAAAGGATAAGATGCGGCTAGTAAAGAAACTGAAACATCTTACCAAAAACTGTAATAGATTATAAATAAAGTGCCACTTTGGTCTAAAGAACAGTCAATATCTATGACTTTAGCCAATGTTGTTGTATATAGATTTCACATAATAAATAAACATTTATTCTGTTAATGACAGGTACTTACAATTCTTATAGCTGTAGCATAGGAAAAATCCATAACTATATGTAGATTCTTTCTGTTCATTTTGCAGAGAAAAATATAGTAGTTGTCTCTTAGCAATTTTTAGAATAACTACAAAATATCATTTGCACCTGTGATAAACATGGAGAAGTGGTTAATTGTCGTGAAGAAGGTGTCAAGCAGAAATCATTTTAGCCTTTTTAATAGAGTTCATAATGTGTAGATATATTTACTCCTATGTAACTGGACAATGCAGATTTCAACTAATCAAGTTGCTGTTTGTTTTGGGTTTGCTCTTTTCATAGGGTGAAATTTTGGTCTGCTTCTATGTCTTAAAATAGCAGGATCTTGAAATCTGCACTCTAAAGAAGTTCCAAAGTGAAATTATTTTGTAATTTGTATTAACAGCTTTTTTTAAAATTATTTTTAACCATTCACTTTTGATTAATTATATTGCAAGGAGTGGTAAATAGATGGATTTTATAAGTTCGTACACTCTTTTCTGACACTTCTTGATTTGAGTTTATAGACTTACTTAAAATTTAAAAGCTAGTATTAAGGTTTAGTAATACTGATTTGTCAACAAGTTATTATGTAGCATCCATTCTTCATGCCATGGTAGCAGAAATTTGTTGAGGGTCTTAAAGACCGTATCAGATGTGACCTACCAAGTTGCCTAGTCCTTCTGCTTAATGTTAAGCAGTTCATTAAGGTGGATTTGTTTATGGTATGTTGCTTTCGAACCAAGTCAGCAAAGATCTCACTCTTGTACTTTTCATCTAAAGTCTGCATGTTCCTGAGAATGTAAAAAAGGATTTGAGCAGGTCAGAGAGGGACAGGTTTTTTTAACTGTAACTTATAAATATGTCAGAGTTTGTCTGTGGTAAAACTTGAGTTGTACGTAATACGAAGCCTCACAGTCTGTGGATGTACCACAGAAAGAAAACAAGGATCCTTGAGGTATCAAAAGGCTGTAGTTTGTCCAAGGTCATACGGACCTTGCAGAGACTAAGCCTCAATTCTTTCTCTGTTTAAGAAAAAAGCAACCAAACAAAAGAAGGGTATATGGAGAGAAAAATGATAATATGAGGGTCATTGATAATGAACACAGTACTGTCAGAATAGATGTGTACTGAATAAAAAATTCTTGCATATTATGTTTTGTCTGCAATTTTGATAAGTTCACTGATGCAAGTTATGTTTGCTTTTTGTTGGTATGCAGTACCTTTGAAAGTATTTTTGTATTTCCTAGTCAGGAAGAGAAGTAGAGAGAGGAGAGGACAACTAGAAATTGGTGTCTACCATCAAGACACTTCCTTCCAAAATTTAGGAAAGCTGATTAATGTTCACTTTTACGTCAGTGTTTTCTTCTGCATATATATTTATGAGTACAAAAGAACAAGAGTTTTTCTTGTTCACTGATTTCAGTGAAAGGTTCACTTCTAAGTTGAAACATTTCCTGAAGGGGAAAAGGAAACAAACAAACCAGAACAAAAAAATGTAGATTACTTATTTTATACAACCATGATTAAATCAGATAAGGTAACAGTTCATAATGAAAACTGAAATGATTTACTTTTTTTTCTTCCCCATGTATCCAGTATTCTGTATGTTAACAGCATATCAGGTAATGCTATTATATTGTACACGTTATTGTACAACACAGAGAAAGTGTAGAATTGATAGTTATTTGCAAGAGATATTTCCCTTAGAAAGGGATGTTCAATACGTAGGTCTTCAGTGTAGCACAGCTGACATAAACACACTGGTGCAAAAAAAAGAAATATTTAATTCTGCTTCCTTTACAATACCCAGTCATTTTTAAAACTTGCTTCTCTCTGCAGCAATTGTTCACTTATACTATATAGACACTCAAGCTGAGAGGGGAGTGGCACATGATTTACATGTATATTTATAATATATATTAACTTGAATATAAGTTAGTACATATGTTTCTTAGTTGCATTAGCTACTTGATCTTTGTAACTGCTTATGTTTATAAAAAAGTTTAATGCTTCTTTTTAATAGTTGTATCATTGGGATATCCTGTCTTCTAGTGAATTCTGCTTTGTCTTTGGAGTAATCTGTTTCTCTTGACTGCCCAGATTTCATAACAGCAATTAGAAAGTCTTACAGTAAAGCAGAATCTTCAGAGTATCTGCGTTCTTCCATTCGTAGTGATACATGAGATTTAAATAGGACCTTTATTAGTAAGTTTTTTTCATTGTGCAAGAAATGTTGCACTCTTCTGAGCTTGCACATGGGATCTCTGCACTCACGTACCAATAGATTTACCACTGAAATAAGCAAAACTGCTTTGGCGCTTTGCATGGTGTCTTCTGTATCGTGTTAGCAGTTTTTGTGTTGTATGCAAATATTGTGGATGCCTCTGCTGTCACCAGTAATGGCACCTTAGAAAAAAACAGGTAGGAAAACCCTTACAGATTTATAACAGAGATAAACAGAGATCTATAATCACAAGCTCTCAGCAGCTTCTTATACCTAGTGATTGTATGAGCTCTCTCTCATTACACTGAGAGACATTACACTGAGACAGAAAGGTATTTCATAAGCCTATCAACTGTGTACAAAAAACTAGAGAAAATAGTAATCTTTGGTTCTGCCCAGATACATTCCTCTGCCCCTCTCTTTCCACATTAATATCAGTGGTGAGCAGGACATGCAAAATCTTATTTCCCTTTTTTAGCCTGCAAAGAATAATCTTTCACTGTTACATTACCTTAGACTGTATGGACTTTTAGTTTACCACTCTAACTTACTGGCAGATGGTATTCCTCTGTCCTAGCACTTGTTCAATAGAAAGAATGCCTCATAAACTGGAAATGGAAAAGGTTTAGTACAAAATAACCTGGAGCTTAACAATGGTATTGTTTATCTTTGGGAATAGTGTGGTGAAAAAGTACCATCTTTCTGGCAATTTCTTAATTCTCGTAGATCAAAAAAGGAGTGGAGACAATTTTACAGGGCATGGTTAGATCACATTCCTGCATTAGATGGTGCAGATGGAGGATGGTCTGTACTAAATTACTGTCGAATAGTCTCCTACATGTTGCTTACCAAAGCTGTCCCTTAAGATAACTCAGATTCCTGTGTTGTGTGGGATAGGCTAGTCCAGCAAGAGCCTCTTTGCCAGACAATGCTGAGTTAAGTGAATATTGTGCTAACCCCTTTGGTGCTCTAGGCTCCTTGTAAACTCTCCCAGCAATCAGAGTGGTGCTGCAAGCCTTGAAGGGAGCAAATGAGTAAGAATAACATGTGCAACTGATGCAAGTGATGACAGTTTGCTAGAGCTGTGATAGTTTTTTCTTCTTTTGGTACTGAAATGAACCACTGTAGCCCAACGACTGTGTTCATTTTTCATATTTAAGAGTGATATCCTGGTCTTTCAAACCTTAATTCTTGTTACTTGTGAGTCCTCTGCAATGGAAACCTGTATAGCATTGAATGGCATCTACTGGAAGGTACTGTGTAGTGTAAGAAAATAAACAGCACATTTGCCAGCATTTTGCATCCTTTTTGACAATTTTGGTAAATCAGCTAATATTTGAGAAAGTAAACAGACCAAATTTGCTCTCACATACTAGAGGAAGCTTTTCTAAATGAGCTCTGTAGGCAATATTGATGTGACTGTAATCACATCATCTGTCAATGAAATAATTGTGTGCAGGTTCTCTGGATGAATAATTTCTGGTTGCTCAAGTTGATATTTTTATGTTTATATAGACTGCTCCACTGAAGAATGTTTGTGCTGTTAAATGAATGCTGCTTCACATTTTCCAGGGATAGGATAGAAGATTATTCAATTTACAAAAGTATAAAAGAAGCAAAAGAGAAAATAGTGACTGGTCTAAATGGACACATTTAATAAATACTGAATTGGAGGAAGAAAAGAGTTTTGAAAGTTTAGTCTGCAAATGAAACTTATTAAAATCATTATAGTTTAATGCAGTACTGTTCTTTATTTCCACGTTTGACACACATTGCTTTGACTCAGTTTTGTTTTTATTTCTATTTAGGACGTGTAGGAACACCTCATTTTATGGCCCCAGAAGTGGTAAAAAGAGAACCATATGGGAAGCCTGTAGATGTTTGGGGTTGTGGAGTGATCCTTTTTATCCTGCTAAGCGGTTGTTTACCATTTTACGGAACCAAGGAAAGATTATTTGAAGGCATTATTAAAGGAAAATACAAGGTAAGTGACAGTGTGCTTGAGTTCTTTTCCAGTAAGATGAACTCTGCTCTTAAAATTTCTCTAAGTTGTTTACTTTATTTAGCTCGATTTAAACTTGAAGTTTATAGAAAGCTGTTTCAGTTACTCGAAGAGATGATTTTATCTCTCCAGTCAGTGGTGTTCCTACTGCATTTTGTATCAATGGTAGCATTTAGAAGGCAAATCTATTTACTGAGATGAAATGGTCAAGTGCAACCACTAGCCCCAATTTTACATTATGCTCAGTAAGATTACATAAAATATAGCTTTAGAGTATAGCTATTCATGTGTTTCTTCCACTTTATAAATCATTTAATTTTTCCATAAAATGAAAAAGCTTTCATAAAAATGATCCTCATATTGCCTTGATTTAAAGTAAAATGCATGTTACTGTAAAAATGTGGTTAGCCATTGTATTTAGTGCTGATTATTCAGAAGGAACTTCTTGCAACTACAATCAAACTGGTGTGCACGCAAGATAAGCATGAGAGCCATGAGATCCTGGAGTCACTCTGGAGACAAATTTAAAGCTTCCATTTCATTATTTCTGCTGCTTTTTCATACTGTTTTGCAATACTTTTTCTCCACAGAAAATACATATTTTCTGTGTTAGCAGAGTAAATACAGAAACAAAACTGTCTGATAGTCTGTGTGATGTTGTATGGAGGTTTTTTCTCTTTTTCTGTTTGTGTGTGGGTTTTTTTTTTTTTTTTTTTGGTACTAACAGCTGTTCAGTAGAATATATGTGACAGCTGTGGCACCGCAGTTGGCCAGGAGTTCTTAACTGTTTGCATTCATATTCACAGAAAAAGCTGGGTTTTTTCAAAGCACTAGTGTGGGAGTTTTGCTTAGACTGTTAGATGCTTCAGTTTCAGTTGGCAGTTACTTGTTCTCTATGGAACCTCTCAAGTCACAAAAACTTCTGGAAGCTTCTAGTTAACTTATTTTTCTTCCTTTTTTTCTTTAAGTCATTGCCATCACATTGTGCCTTCTCAGTTCCTTTTCTGTTCCTGTTACCACAATAATGTGTCTATTCAGTGAAAATAGTTAAGGATTTCAAAGTAGCCTTGTTATAAAATTGCTGTTACCTTCAGTTCATTATAACTGTGCATTTCATATCCAGATAAGTATTCCTGAGTTCTCTAATTTAAAGGAATAATTTTTTCTAAAGACTAATTATAAAAAAAAAAAAACTATATCCTTACACGAACAGTTCATAACATTGCAAAAAGTCTGATTATAATTTTGAATTCTCATTTAGTACGTCATAAAATTGTTTCATTTAAATAAAAGTTAAACTGTTCATAAATTAAATATTAGAAATAGCTTAAGAATAAGCAAAAACAAATTAATTTAATATGATTTTATTGGTTATTGGACACTGTTGAAACCTGCATATATGCAAAACATGCAAACATATTCTAAATCATCCTTCAGGTCCTTGCTTTCTGAGGATAGAGCTCTGCTCTAAAAAGCATGAAGTCCATGATTGCTTGTATTATTGATTGCATATCAGTGTGCTCCCCTGAGTGACTGAAGATACTGTGTTGCTTTTTAATTGTTGTAAACCTGCAAAGAATTTTCTGGGGAGAGGCATTGCCCATGGTAGCTACAGTAGTTCTGAAGAAACATTAACCATCTCCCTTCTTCCTTAAAATCGATAACATGAAATTATGACAAAATACAGATAGACTGTTGTCTTTCCTTACATTGATTTGTGGAGTAGATATAATTTCCATATTTAGCATACACAAGTTTAACTGCTGGACAAAGGCTACCTGGTTTTGATTTTTCATAGGGAAACAAAATGTAAGATGGAAAGTGTTAGAAAATTATACTGGGATTATATCTCAATACTAAGGATAAAATTCAGCTTTTACATGGTATAATGCTCACTGTCTTTACTTCCCTTTATGCAGTTTCTTTAGCAATAAATGTAGTTTTCTAAGTTACTTTATAACTTAGAGATATATATCTAAGTTATAACTATGTAAATAAGATATATCTATCTACTTTATAACAAAATATTGATAAGTACCAGCCAGTGTTAATCTCTGTGATTATCTTTATAAAGAATAGCAGTTTTGGACTCTTATGGCTAATTTAATTTCTTTCTCCTGCTTATAATCAGATGAATCCTAGACAATGGAGCCATATCTCTGAAAGTGCCAAAGATCTGGTACGCCGTATGCTTATGCTAGATCCAGCAGAACGGATAACAGTATATGAAGCACTGAATCATCCTTGGCTAAAGGTAATAAGTCAAGTTCTATAAATACCAGTTAACTCTTCTGGAAAGAAAACAGATTTGTTTGCTAGTTGGAATTTTTCAAAGTAGTCATCACATCATACAAAATGTGTGATAATATACTATTCCTTAGCTACAAAAACAAGCTTGCTTGTACCTCTTAAACAGCATCAGAATTTGGGGATCACAGTTGCACGGAGTGAAGTTTGAGGAAGGAATTCTTGTGGCTTTCAAACTCCAGGACAGGGGAGGGAAGCATTCAGCTGCTCTAAGTTCCTTCCCCACTGTCTGCTGTTTGCTAGCAGATTTCTGCTCTGCATCTGAAATGGAGATTTCTTCCTGTAGCCAAGCATCTGGTATCACCAGCCATTGAGCTGACATTTGCTGTTCTGTGTAGGACACACATCCCAACTCCGAAGCTTACCTCAAGTTTCAGAATCTCCTAAAGCAGTACTTGCATATGTTGTTTCCTGGACTTGGGTATCCAAAGCAGCAGAACTAATTCTTGGTGCTTTGCCAACTGTGGAGTAACTTGCAACATAGCAGTAAAACAAAAAGTTGAGCTTATATTGCCAAGTGGAAAAACAAAATTAAAAGAAAATAAGAGAAAAGAAAAGAAAAAGAAAAATTTAAAGAAAAAAGAGAAAGAAAAGAAAATTTAAAGTATCTCTGGCCGCCAGTTTTTTAGGATTATTACTTAACTTCAGCTGTTTATAAAGCATCTAGGCTTAATTGCTTACATGCTTCTATCACTTAGAAGAAACAAAGTCCCCATAAAGTTGCTATAAACCATGCTGTTTATGTATAGTGGAGGCATAGATAAACCAAACTGTCTAAGAAATCCTTATAATCATCAGGGTATGTGTAATATTACATCAATGAATGCTAACTTTAGAAACACAAAATACAAGCACACATTCTTTCTCACATTCAGGAATCAAAATTTAATTTAATTCCTATCTTTTTTTAAAATTTTCCTTAAGTTACAATGAGTCTCCCAATTCTTTTTGCAGTAGTAGTACACTTCTAGTGCATTTCTTATCCAGTTTCTTAATGTTAAGAGCTTGCATTTTTTTCTTTAATTTGGCTTGGTTTTGTCTGTTTTAAAAGGAGAGAGATCGCTATGCATACAAGATTCATCTTCCAGAAACAGTAGAGCAATTGAGAAAATTCAATGCAAGAAGAAAACTAAAGGTAAAATGTCTTTAAGCAATGATTACATTTTGTGTGATATTTTATTAATTTTTAAAGCTCTAAGAAAAATGTTGGATTTAATATCAGTGATAAAATAATAAAATGGAAAGTTTTTAGAAGTGTTTTAGCACACTGATGTCTGGACAGCTGGATACTGTTTTCCTTCATGCCCACCAAAACAGGGCAATACTTTTTACTTCTGATAGATTTTTTCTTTTAACATGTAAAAAAAATATATTTGAGTGTGGAAAATGTTGAACTATGTAAAACTTGGTTAATGACTTTTTAGACTTCCTGCATAAAACCATTTGCCTCTTCATAGTTTTGTTTGCTCCCTTTTTTTTTTCCCCTTTCTTTCATACATTTTGCCTGAACAGGAAGGCAACAGTTGACGAATGCTGATAAAGAAGTGAAGTTATAATGCGAATGGACATTAACTCCATAGAGTTGCAATAAATACTGCTTAATGTTTGTAAGCAGTCCTGTAAGCAGTCAGACTTCAAGATTTTCTGTACGATAAACTTTACGCTTTGTTCTCAACTCCTCTCTAAATTTTAAATTATATAAAATTGCTACAAAAGCTGTCTGCTGGTTGGAACGGACCTGGAAAAAAAAACAACATAATAATAAGTTTGGAATCATTTTATTACTCCAAAAGACTTGAATATAGAAGGTTGAGCAAAAAGGGAAAAAAAAACTACTTTTTTTTTTTTATTATTTGAAACTATCCTGAAGGTGTGGGGTTTTTTGCTTTTTATTTTTTGTTTTGTCTTGTTTTGGTGGGAGTGGGGGAGAGGAGAGGAGAGCAGAGGAGAGGAAAGGAGGTGTTCTAGGATTTTAAGGGCTTTTGCCAGATTCTTTTCTGTTCTCCTTACATCCTTTCAGTATGAATAGTATCCAGAATGAGTCTATAAAACTCTGGATCTAAAAAGTTTCAAGAAACGGTGGATGTTACAGTCCAAGTGTCATATTACTTGCTGATAAATTCTATGCGTTGCGTAGACCTGTACTTACTGGTATGGATTGACACCTGCCACAGTAAACTTACCTTATAATGACTTTAACTTGATTTTTATAAAATAGAATGTGAATAAAACATATTCTATAAAAACTTTGATTTGGTTATTTAGCATTTGTGGAAACTGGTCTGGTAATTTTGGAATGGTAAATTTGTCCTTCTAAAAGGAAACCATATTCTTTCTTTTATATGATTTAAAATTGAGAGCTTGATTTCTGAGTTGTTACTTCTATTAAAGAGCTTTTAAATTCTTTATGAAAAAGAATTGTTCTCCTGAAGCCCCTTACAAAGAAGAAAGTTACTGTCCATTAAAGCATAGCATGATGAGCTCTTCTGTTAGATCAGTTCAATGATAACTGTGAAGTAGAGCTGGAGAGTATGACATTTTCCATCTACTCTTCACAAAGAAGGTCAGTATAGGAGAAAGTATGAGATGCTGAGCAGTGCAGAGTCTGGGAATGCTTCATCTTTGTGTAATTTAGACTTTACTGTATTTGTATTTCTATTCAGGGGGCAGTACTAGCAGCTGTGTCAAGCCACAAATTCAACTCCTTCTATGGCGATCCCCCTGAAGAGCTGCCAGATTTCTCTGAAGACCCTACCTCCTCAGGTATTTTAACAGAAAGTATATGTCTTTGTGCTGACTAGAATAGCAAATATTTGTTATTTTCTCACAAATTTATAAAGTTGCATATTAAAATAAACTTTAAATAGAAAAGTGCAAATGCTCTTAGGCCTAATACTGCTAGCAACTGCAGAGGCTGTTCTGCAGAGTTGTAAATTTCTACAGAAATTCTACCTAGTTTTTTATTCGATGTGAGTGCATTTAATTGCAAATACTACATTACCTCATATTGCTCTCTACATTGCTTGAGTGTGAGAACATATTGGAATTGTGGCCCATATTCTGGGGTAGCATTAGTTATGAAATTACTTCTGAATTTATTTTAACAAGAGGAAAAATCTTTGTATACTTTGTGTGTGTGTATATATACATACATATATATATATATATGTATATATAGTTTCTTGACTTGCTGTTTTAGAGAACAGTATGATTAAGAGGTCTTGTCTTGTAAAGCAGGGTATACTGAGAGTTTCAAATGCTGTGAACCAAATCCCCAAATCTTCAAGAACGAAAATACACATACTTCATACACATACTTCAGGGACCTCCCAAAATAGTTCAAAGGGGAAGATAGTACCTTTGCTGCACTGTGGACACGTAGCTGAGTCTTAGGTCACACAGTTATATTGATCATAGCAGTCCTTTTGTCTTCAGACAATATTCAGGAATTTAAGTC
Organism: Crypturellus tataupa; assembly: GCA_034781795.1. Lineage (NCBI taxonomy): Eukaryota > Metazoa > Chordata > Aves > Tinamiformes > Tinamidae > Crypturellus > Crypturellus tataupa. Next base: position 2,579,233 of record JAWLRI010000379.1, read on the forward strand.
ATCTGACAGTCCCTGTACTAACACAGACCTGTCATAGTTAAGTATCATAATTTTGGCATGCATACTTCAGCTGAAGTCAAAAAAAGATATAGCTCAAAAATCTGATGTGGGATATCTGTTCCAATAACAGAATTTAGGATCAAGTGTGGGTTTTTTAAGTTTAAAAAGCTTTCTTTTTTTTTTTTCTCTTTCCTAAACAATAGTGGTTGCATAATATTGGAGCTATAAGCATAAAATTTAAAACTTTACTAGAAAACTATTTCAGGAATTTACATTGAACTGCTGTGTGATAATAAATTCTCGTAATATTTTTTTGTACGTGAGACAATTATGAGCTATAAGTATTCTGTAAGCCTTTTCTACTCTTTCATATGATTGATTCATTTTTATAAATTAATTCAATATCATTAGTATAGGATTTTAGGGATGTTTGAACTTTTTCAGACTTTTTTTGTTGAAAGTCTTAAATTTCACTTCTTAGAATTCAAATTTGAGTACTTAAATGTAAGAACTGTTTGGTTCTTAGTGAAGCTTTCTGCTCTTAACTTCCATTGAACTGTTTGGGAATCCCAGATCTTTCATTGCAAATGGGTAATTACAGTTTCATGGCTTCAGGCAACCAGCTTTGAATCCTTGATGCAAGTAAGGGAGTCATTGTATTCTTTTTAAGAAGAATAAATTGATTTGACTTCACGCAGGATTACTTGCTATACCTTAACTTTTGTTTCCAGCTACTTCCTCCTTTTCAGTAAAGTGAATAGGCCGCTGACATGTTTGGCAGTCACGGCTTTCTTAATCTAAAAACTGCAGTTCCTCTTCGCAGTTTCAGTCTCACATCAACAGGACATGTGTCTTCCTCACTGGGTGATATAATTGCAGATCTCAGTATGTACTAAAGGTACAAGTTCTCTGTTTTTTTGTCCTCATAGAATACATGAATCCAGTATACTTTCCATCCATTCTACACAACTTCTAAATTAGATCCATCATTATTTTGTATTAGCTTCTGCAGCAATTAAACCAATAGCTTAATTTTCTCTCAGGAAAGCTTTATATTTTTTAAGAAAATGTTGTGGATCTCATTGATGGGAGATCATAGTGACCAAAAAGTCATGTTCAATAAGTAGTTTTCATGCCTCCCTGATTGATTAAATTAACTGATAAAATGCTTTATATCTAAGCATAAAAATACTAAGGCTTCCAAGAAAAGATATTGCAACTTTCATCTTGAGAAATAGCTAGATAGATAATTCTTTTCTTCTTCAGAAATGCACAGGTTATATTTTCAAATATTTATGACCCACAAAGAATAGGTTGTTATGATTCTAAACTGAAGAGTTAGCTTATAGGAATACAATTCTCAAATTGCAGTGGAAACTTGGCTGTTTTAAAGTTCCTTTCCTAACAAGTCATTGTATTATTTCAGATAATAAACTCTAATGAAGATCACTTTAATATTTTAATTGTTACTACCAATTTAATCCTCCCATAAATCTCATGATTTGAGAAGCTTAGTATTGAAATTAAAAGCTTTGTCAAGAATGGGCAAATACGGAAGTCCTAGTGAGGTAAATATCCTGAAATGTAGACATTTACGAGATTATGCAAATCTTATATGCTGTCTTGCTCTTGGTCTTTCTAAACACAGAAGGACAAATTTTCACTTCTGTCATTTCTGCAGATTAATCTCTGTCTATTCTGGGATTACTAGACCCTTTGAGACTCTTCCTGTGCTATCAAAGCAATGGTCTGCAGTATGAAGGTGCTATAGGTAGCAAGTTAGACCACTTTTTTCACATGCAGAATTATAAAAGGTATTCTGTCTTCATGATTAGAGAGATTTCCAACAAGGAAAAGCAAATTGAACTAAATTTGATGGCAATTAGCGTATGTAATTTCACCGATAATCAGCCAGGTATTATTCTGCACATATCTTCCTTTCTCAGTAACAAAATGTTAGTAATTTTTAGTGCATCCAACTAGTGATTATCTTGTACTTGTTCAGGGTGATCAATTTGCTTTTATCATCAGTTCTCCTGTGAAGGACTTTCTTAATCCTGCTGGCTATCTAGCTGTTATTAATTTATAGCTTTTTGTAGGTAACAGCAGAAGTAAATCATGATGGATTTTGAGAGAGCTTGGCAGAGGCCTTAAGGATTTTTTGAAAATATTTAATGCAGTAAATAAAGTATTACTTTACTGTTGAAGGATATTTTGTGTTTGGTAACTTCTTTTGTAAAGACAAATAAACAGCGCAAAGGACAGGTGTCTTGCAACATTTTTGTGGTAGAAGTTAATATCTATTTGACTGTTACTTTACTTCTCTTCAAGACATTGTAAAATGTCAGATTTCCAAATTAAATCTTATTTTAGATCTTTTTTCATATAGTGAAGCAAATTTAAACCATAGCTAATCAATAATTGGCTCTAAAGACTGGATCTGGCACCTGAGAAACCCTGTCCCAGTAGAGAGTGGACCACGAAGTGAATCAGGAGTCAGGTCCATTTGCTCTCTGTTGCTCTTCCCTTTCCTTCCCCCACACTTCAGCACCCTGCCTGCTGTCACTTGATTGCACGCAAGATCAGTGCAAGGGATTTGGTCTGTTTAGGACACATGATGAGCATCCCTCGTACAATGGAAGAGCAAACGTGTAATTTTGATGTCTTGATAAGTGCCTCGGGAAACAAGGGGCATCGCCCACCCTGTGGCAGGGCAAGGAAAGACTGTGGAAATGTTTGATGTGATGGCTTGGGAAGGTGAACTAAGGAATAATCATTCAGTTTGGGAGTTTTAAATCATTTCAGGATGTATAGGATTTTAGGATAACACTTAGAAAAGGCCATAAAATGAAGACTTGTGTAATAACTTTAGGTGTCCCAAAATACTCTTTGTAGCTCTGTTTTCAGCCCTGTAAGAGTGAAGTTGGCAGACAGTCCATCATCTTTGGAACATTACATACTTGATTTTTAGTCTAAACAAATCTTACCTTTTAGTTCAAATGCCTTTCCTCTGTGTCCCATGTTTAAATTGTTTGAGAACAATTTAAGTTGTATTTTGAAAAGTGGCTAACCATTTTGGGGTAGCTTATTAGTGTTGTGCTTCGATTGGGTTTGGGTGCGTTTAAAGGCATTGTATAATGCTGCGTTTCAGTTTAACCGCAGAGAAAATCGAGCAGCACGTTATCTGTAAGGCTGACTGACCTAGCACTGTTGCAGTATTTCCTGAATATTTATCTGTTTTCTGAACTCTGTGGTCAATATGTAACATGATGAATATAGAAGCAGCACTTCTTCACTGCACAGAAAGCACAAATTTAAGCCTCTGTTTACAGTCTACTCGTAAATTACTTGTTTACTTGTAATTACTTGTTTCTTTGAATTTTGAGGTACAAGTTTCGCATGGTGCCTTTATAAATGCACTTTGACATGTTTATGAGGATTACTGTACATAAATTGAAAAGTTCGTGCTTTTTTGTTTTCTTAGTCTATTTCCTCATATCAGATGAGGACTTATTTTCCAAATTTGAAAGTAATTTAAAAGAAAGCTAGATCTGAAAAGTAGAATATCATAGTGGGATCAAACAAATGTATATTCAAGTTGTAAGCTCCATAATTGCAAACCTGTGTGGAACTAACTAAACTGAAAAGTAATTCCATGGCATTTAGATTCCTTGAAATATGGACAAGATAAGCCCATATCTTTATAACTGTCAATATTATCAACACGAGAAAGAATAAGAAATATTATTATGCCAAAATTAGCACTGATTTTGCAAATATTTGCTAAGGACCTTGTGTAATCCTTTTAAGCATCAGCATTTGGAAAAACACAATAAATTACATTCTCCTACATACTCTTCTCAATGCATTATTTGGTCTTAGAGGTATAACTGACTCTCCCTATTTTCTTAGGATCACCAAAGAAAGTTCTGAAAAGGGAACAAAATTACAGAAATTAACAAAAAATGTACACTGTCAGCTCACTGAAACTATTTTCTGTAACTTCTTTTACAACTTTTAAGTATTGGATTACTAGAAAATTTTTAACCCATGTTGTGTTGTAGTTATGGGTTCAGATGTTTCCAATTTCCAGTTTTTAACTTTATGCTCTTTTAGCTGTTTAACATTTTTTTTTTAATTGCTTAAACAGAACAAAGTCATTTATTTATGTCCATTAGTTTAATGTAGTGGAGCCAGTATTGGAAAGAAATCTGATTTTACAGATGCTTAACAATATAAATGTAAATGTGCTATTTACCATTTGCTATAGTGCCATGTACTTGTTTTCCTCCCATCCCTCTCCACGAATCCCGCTTGGTTCCCATACAGAAAGCCTATGTAAGAAGAGGTTGGGGGGAGGGCATCTTGGCCATTTGTTCATGCTATCTTCTGGCTAAACTAGTGTGCGAGGTTGCAGCTTTATAAATTGCTTTTTCTGAAATCTTCGTACTGTTTGTTGTTTGTCCAAATGCTGCCTTCCTACTAGGACTTCTAGCAGCAGAAAGTAGGTATCCCTTTGTTTTCCTTTAAGGCATATAATTCAGCTATGCTTTGTGTCTTTGCATGTTTAAAATTCAGCTTTTCCCCCTCACTTTGCTATTTTCAGTTTTAATACTGCCTATTCAAGAAAAATATCCTGTCTGTTTTGGACTAAATCTTCCCTTAACTTCCAAAGCATAGTTAATCAAAAGTAGAGTGATTTCCAGACAATTCTGAGCATTCTAGTTTAGAGGCAGTATTAAAATTACATGGGGTTTTTTGTTGCTTTCTGTAATACTTGCAACACAACTGATATAAAATTAATTTTTCATTAAATTAATGTAGGATAAAATGGTTTGGGTTTGCCTGTTAATTCCTGAATTAATGTTTTTGTGGACTATTTCTTCCTCTTGTATACTAAGCATATTCTATACTAAGCATATTCATATATTATTTTCTTGCAATATCTTTGCATGGACTTTCCTGATCATCCTGTGTATTTATGTGATATGTAATATATGCATATTCATTGTTTATATGCATACAGTTAATTGGAATAATTTGTTTCCTAATGAAGGAGTATTACTGACATGCACAGAGGAGATTGCACTTTGAGTTAGCTGCCTGCTTTGTAAGAAACTCAGTTTAAGCACTTACGCCTGAATACAGTATTAGGCAGAAGTAGATTTATGCAAAAAGAAGTGTGAAATTTTAGATTTCTAGAAATTCTACAATTAAATATAAACAACAATTCCAAAACAACACATTTAGCCTCTCAAAATGCAAGCCATAAAAAGTGATGTGCAATTTCATTATAGGTCACCATACATCTATATTATCGGTTTGGGGTTTTGTGGGTCGTTCATAGAGAAATGCAACTTTAATAATAGAGCTACTAGAACTATTTAGTTTAGGGACTTCAGGTCTGATTTTTTTCATTTTATGTACATGCATAAGCTGAAATATGATTTTGTTTTTGTAGCAGCATATTATTCACATACAACTGCAGTTATATTCTTCTCTCAGTGCTGTAATATGTCAATACAAGCCAAGCTATATTCTTTCCGTTCTGCTTTCAGTATGAAAGCTATGAAGATGAATAACTCAATTCAATATATAATAATGATCAAACTGGTTTGTTTTCATAGAATCATAGAATGCCTAAGGTTGGAAGGGACATCTAGAGGTCATCTAGTCCAACCCCCCTGCACACGCAGGGCCACCTAGAGCACGTTTTGAATAGCATGCTTGGACTAGGTAGTTAAAGAGGTGCATATTCTTTCCTATCACCTTTAAAATATGTATATGCTTTCTAGCTAATAGTGTTTGATGCATATTCTTTGCTGCCTATCCCAGTCTACTTGGAAGTCATTGAATGCTGTGGATTTCAATGGAATTCATTCCGCTTGAGATCTGTGTGGAAATCAGTAAAAAATAATTCAGTTAAACATTAACATAGCCCTACATTGCTCATACTTAATACACTGAGCTCAAAAGATGAAGTAAAATATTAATTGCTCTGTTGGTTAGTGTTTACTTTTTCCACACATGATGCTCAGAAGCTTTGCTTTTGAAATCAGTGTCAATGATTTACATTTTGAGTCTGTGAGAATGAGATGAACATCCCTTGAAGTGTATACACTGAAGAAAACTTGATGTGTATTAGATTAGTTGGGTTTTTTTGAATCAAACATGATGTGGCTGTACATGTACCCTTATATATCCACAGACTTTCAGATACATTCCTCAAACCCTTTCTCCTGCTTATGAAAACAAGGTGTAATCTGGAAAATTAACCTGCCAATTCCACATTCTTTATGGAAACCTTCAAAGTCTTTTGTCACAGGACACAGGATCACCGCAAACATCCAAGTCAAATAGTCTGATCAGGCAGGGCTTTACGCCGTGTTCATCAGACAGAACCCATCCGCAAAAACGTTTCTCAGTGTGTTAGATTCAGTACAATCTGCGGCTTCTGAGTTCAGCTGACTGTTGCAAAGATAAAGTCATGCTCTTCAGTCTCACGTGCAAAGCAGATTTCAGCATGTCCCTCAGCTTTATAAGAACGTGCAAGTCATGGGATTTCAGTAGAAGCTTCTTATCTTTGAATATTACTTTAAAGACTTTTTTTCTTTTTAAGAGAATAAATAAGCAGCTCCTTCCCACTTGTAGAGATCAGCTTCTCTACACAAATCATCTGTATCAAATAAGAAGAATAACTGGGTGCCAGAATAAAAGCCCTCTATGTTACCATCCCAAGGCTTGTTCTACTTGCAGCTCGATGAAGCAGGGGCTGTGATGCTTGATGACCTCAGATCATTTCAAGGGCTTCCTGTGAGAACTGCAAGGACTGTAGAGATAGAATTCAGTCATAACAGAGAACTCTTCTTAAACTGCCTTCTCTATGAATTAGGTAACAGATTCTGTAGTACATAACATTGATAACTTTTGCAGCATACAAGGTGAAGAAATAATACCAGGTTATTGCCTAATAAAGAAAATAATTCTAATTTACAGAGATCTTCTGCCTCAGTAAGCAGAAGTCTACTCACTTCACTCCCCATCTTAAAAATAATTACATTTTAGAAGTAATTCTATTGACTGGAAAAGCATTTCAGGTACTAGTAATGACTGCAGAGGACTATCATAAGCCTTCTGACTACCTGGAAAACTCCACTGTAAACTCATTTGCAGATAACTTTATTGTACAATCAAAAAGGTGGTGGCTTTTTGATAAACTTCTTTATATGGCAGCTTTACATACGTTTTTGCTCTCATATTAGAGAAATGAAGATCTTCCTGATCATGATAGTAAAGAGGTGACTTTTAAGCAGTTTCAGCCCTTGTATATGTCTGTTTTTGTTGTGATATTTCTGTTCTTCAGTATGCCAAACATGGTATCCCAAAAGTATAAGATACTGGTTCCAAGTTTGCAGTGATCAAATCTGACTAGCCATTGAGCTCTGAGAATTATTGTTTGGTACCAGATGGTTCCAGAAAAATAGTTTAGTAGAAGGCTTATGTTTACAAGCAGAAATTATCTTCAGACAGATCAGACTAGTATTTTGGTGACATTTTTCAGTTGAAGGTGATTCAGTATCATCAATTCCTGAAGCAACACCCAAAGCAAGTAGAACTGGTATTTGTTCCATCTTGTAGCCATAACAGCATTTTACACTGCAATATGGCCATATTCAGTCAGCTGTAATCAGGTACTAGTGAAATTTTTAAGGCCATACTGAACTTAAGTTTAAGACGACACTGAACTGATTCATCTTCTATATAGGGTCTATAGTGTCTTCCTAAAGGTTTAGAGTCTCTCCTTGAGCAGCTCTTGAACAAATCACTTAAAATAAGCTTTTTATGAGCAACCTGTGCTCCAAGCCTTTGATATGGTTTCACTACCTACCTTCTCTGGATGAGGTATTTCTAAAACTTCATGTCTGAGTTTCAACTCAGTCAGTTGATTATCTTCTCTAAAGCAGGTTCTATGCTGAAAGAGAGGAAGTTATCTTTGAGCGCTGATGACTATTACACTCCAATCCTTATCTTTAGATACCACGAGCCTATCTCCATCCCAATGAAAGGCCAAAATACATTGTTATGCACATAATGCACTGGTATATATTGTCAATTAGAGGGGAGACTTCTTAAATGAAAGGATAATTTTCTCATCTACACCCAGCTGTAGATAAGTAATAACATCCAAGAGGTACAATGTACACATCCAAGGGGTATAATGTACACTAAGCCACAAACTTGTCACCTATTGTGCTGATGCTATGGTGACATGTGGAAAGAAAATCAAAAGAGATTAAAAGTCTCTGCCTTGAGAAGAGATACAGCTTGCTAATTACCTGCATAGGAATTCACACTGGCATGCATCCAAAGGTTGAGCTTTAAAAAAAAAAAAAGTGGTTAATTTTATTTTATATAATCTTCCATCTGCATTTGAAACTCTTCAGAAAGGTCTTTTTAGACTGCATTGGATCTTCTCTCCCTTTTCAAAATGCTGAGTAAACAAATTTAGGAAAATCATGGCAAATGCCCAGTCTCCTTATTTCCTCGGGTTTTGTGCTCTGCCTCATGGTGTGCCAGAAGAGGGGAACAGTTTCCCAGCAGCTGGAACAGGCTTGTTCACTGGCACACATAGAGCAGGTTTTTCCCTTTTTCAGAGCACTTGACCTTATGAGCACCAGGAGAAGGCAAACAATTACTCTTGTTCTTTAGTGTCCAGCCACCATGTTTTAAAAATAATGTAACTTACATTAATACATATATGATTGTTTATTTTAGTAATTTATTTACTTAAGTAGTCAGCTGTGTTTCACAGCAGAGATCAAAGGCATGGCCCATGAGTTGTGGGTCAGTGAAATAACGCAGTTGTTATCCTTCAAGTATGTGCAGGGGAGTTTCCGGTTGAGAGTTGTACTAAGTGCATTGCAAGATTTTCTAGATTTGTAATTTACTCCTAAGTCCTGAGGTCACAGTTCTTATATAGTGCTTTTTGTGTGCTCTGTCATGTTTATTCCAGTTTTTCAAGGTTTGCAGAGAAGTTACTGATTTTAATTGTCTCGTTGTGGTTGGGGAGGTTGGATTTTGTTTGCTTTTATTAAATTTTCCAGTACAGTGGATTACAGAAGGCTTTGAAAGAAGGAAGGCTGGTAGCAGTTGCTCATAACGTAGAGTCTAGAATTTCAAGATATACAGCAATCTTAAGAACCTCATATATGAGCTGACTATCTTCACAGCAGGACACTGCCAAAATAAACAACATATATATGAAGGAGAGGTTATTATAATATAGGATGTATAGAATTCTCTATCCAGAATTAAGAATTTATTCATGAAAGTGCATTTAGCATTTTACTGTCAGGCACTGACATCTTTGCTGATTATTACAGGGTAAGGTACTCATCTTTCCAGATGCTTACAGCAGGATGATGGGAAAAACTGTGCTCTGTAGGTGTTTAGATAAGTCGTTGAGTACATCCAGTAATGCACACAAGTGTCAGTGGCCACTGATAACTACCTTTTAAAACAAGTTGTTCCATAAGTAAATAATATGTGCTCATCTACCCTGGATTTGATTTGTATTTCTTTATCCTCCTTTGCTATGAGTTCAGCTCTCCTTATGGAGTTCGCTCTCCACAGTGCCTCCTGTTTCTCCATTTTGTCTTCCTTTCACCTTGATCCCACGGAAAAGTAATCCCCATTTTCCTGCGACCCAGAACAATCTGCTGGGCAAACGGTAACCAGTGCTGTAACGGCTCTGAGATAACCAGGCAAACAGGTCAAACAGAACAAAGAATGGAGCTTGTGCTGCAGCATTCTTTTTCTCTCAAGCTGATGCAGCAGTTCAGGTGTTCCCCTCCTTTATCCAGATACTGAGATTCAAAAGAATTTATGAGAGCATCATTGTTTTTGATGACTTTTGCCTCTCTGGTAGATGTATGTGAAATTGGCCAACAGTTCAAAGTTGAGTAAAAGGGAGTTAGGGGTGAGAACGGTGGGGACAGATCGACAAATCAACCAAGTGACTACATCAGATGTCCTTAGGAAAACAGGCTAAAACAGAACCAAACAAAGCATAATAAAAACATGTTTTAACATTCTTTAGGCTAATCTGTTTTTTCACAAGCAATCACAATATATATGGGCACTGTTGAAATGGGTAATGTTTATTCAGTGTAATTTCCTGTGAAAACACTGTTTTCTTTTAAAAAAGTTCCTGTTCCTGTTATACTGGAAGAAGTATGAAGTGAAAGTTTCCTTTTCCAAAGTTCAGTTTACCATGAGTCTTTGCTCTATTGACTTTTTTTTCTTCTGTTTATTGCTTCATAGGAGCAGTTTCACAGGTGCTAGACAGCCTGGAGGAAATTCATGCACTTACAGATTGCAGCGAAAAAGACTTAGATTTTCTTCACAGTGTTTTCCAGGATCAGCATCTCCACACACTACTAGATGTAAGTTTCCTGTGATAAGCAGTTTGGAAAAGTTTCCATATCTCTTGTTCATTGTTTTGTTTTATTTTGCATATCTTACCTTATTTTACATCTTACCAAAATGAATTTACTTAAGTATGGAAAGCAGAAATTAACTATTTAATATACTAAAATTAACTTTAGTATATTTTATTTACAGACTGTTTTAGGAAATTTGTTATTTTAATCATATGCAAGCAGCTAATGGCTTAGTGGCTTATTTTGAATTAATAACTGTTTTAAAACAATTTGCTACTAGAATAGACTTCGTTTGAGAAAGACTAGATTTTTTTCATTTAAAATCTGAATTGTAATTTCATTGTACAATTATTTTTTAGTAATGTAATCTTAGACAAAATCTCTAATGGATCTCAAAGTCTCTCTGGATAATCTTGTAAGAACATTTTTTTCTGTGTAAAACAACTGAATGTACTGATTTCTGCCCTGTGCCTGGACGCAGTAGGTGTTAGGCTCACTCATTTAGATCATTATTAATGCATGGTTCATGAGAATTATTAAAATATAAGATAGCAGTATGTGTTTCATAAAAGTGAGTACAAAAAATGACAAAGTTGGAAGTTACAGACTAGAGATTCTCGTAGGCATCAGGATCTGGCTCCCATGTCCTCACTGTCTCTCTGTAAGCACAGTTCACTGTTCTGCTACATGGGAGCAGAACAACTGCTACCAGGATGTCAGTGGAACACAGCTACTACCGGTATGGAACAGCTGCAATAACTGTTATCAGATGGTTCTGGGATTTTTTTTTCCTCCAGAAAGCTGAAGTGATCTATTTTGCAAGGATCATTTTGAAAAACAAGTAGTGTGTTTGAGTGAAGAATGCTTTCGTGCTACTTACCTTCTTGTGCTTCAAGGATTTTTTGCTTTCCAAGTTGTGCTCTCCTGACACTTGCAGAGATTTTGTTTGTAATTTTCAATAGTTGTTGAATTAAATAGTTGCTTAATCACTGCAAGCTCATGTTCCATCCTTCACATTTAGTTGAAGAACCCTCTTCTAAGGACAAATTCAAAAGCATATCATGTTTTAATTGACTACTCTGTATACATAGCATAGGAGTTTAAAATAAAGGTCAAAAAGAAATAGAAGAGTGTTCCAGCTTTGATTCTGGCATATGTGGATTATTTCATGTTGAAGACAAAGTGATTCTTTTCAGGCAAGACAAACTTTGTCTCAAACATTGCATGCATTTGGTACAAAAACTACTAAGAGAAAAAGAATTAGGTGGTAGAGCTAAGTTTACAAAGGCATAGGCTATGCCTACATTAGCAAGTTGTGCAACAGCAGTAGTAGATGTGCAGAGCAAAGGAGGCTAACACTGAGGACTTCTACACTTGGTGTTTTCAAAGGTTTTACTTTACACAACTTGTACTCTGGTCATACAGACTGACTAACCATTGGTGGCTGCAACACACTTTCTCATTTAGTGTCATTTGAAATTAAATATGCTTGGGAAACACTCTACTGTGAAAACCGTAGACTGGTAGGTGAGGATAATCAGAAGATTTATTTCAAAAATGTACTCGTGAACCAAACTAAAATGGAACCATATTGATGATGAATGATTTGATACTACATCATAAATATGAGAGCTTGAATTCCTCAGTGAATATTACGATTCTAACAAGATGTCTAAGCTTTCTACACATTGAAAGGCTCCCAGAAATAGGATTCATTCCAGCTGTTGTGCTCATTAGGCAGATGGTTTTTATAGTGGAGTGTCTGAACAATCCCAGAAAAACTGTTGGTTCTTTTAGTTCCCCTCTGCACCTCTGCATTGGTAGAATCCAAGTATAAATGGTGCCTTATTTCTTCCAGTGTCCAAACTCTATCTAAAACACAGTAGAGATTACATACACTGGGTCATTTGGACTTTGTGCATCCTCCAACTTCAAATGACTCAAATCCACATGTTCTTCCTTCAAGAAGAGCACCCAAATCACAAGATTTGAACTAGCCTGTGTGAAAATATAAGTCTCTGGATACAGCTTTCCCACCACCTAGCTAAGCACTCCAGGAAGCAGAGATAGTAAGCTAGCTGTTAAACGACAAGGGTATTCCCCCAGCATGAGGAATTCTGCACAGTGCTTATCTGTGTTCCCAGTAACCATTTATACATTTTATGTTAAACAAGCCTTGGATTACAATCATATGGGACACTTAGGAAGACTTTCCTGATGACTTTCCTGAGTGATAGCTCCATCAACTCATTTAGAAGTAAATTTCTATTTGTGTTAAAATATATGTATCCCATTTATCCAGTGTGAGTTCATTTAGCTTCTTTTATAGACACTTAAATAGATAAATCTTTCTATACTGTATGCTGCAGTGTAGAAAGGTGGTCAGATAATATCAGCAAGATATAAAAGCCTAAACAGAAGAAGAAGACTATACGTGTGATATAAGAACATAAATACTTGTAGCACTTGCAAAGAAATGTTTCAGATATTTATTAATCGTTATTTGGTCATCCTATTACTTCTTCGATAAAGAATATTTTGATAAACCGGATGGCCTTAGTTTAAATACTTCACTGTATGGTGTGCCTTCTTATGTCTTCTGGATATGAAAGCAGGCTTCTGCAATATTGTCACTTTTTTTTACTCTGTACTTTTTCCGTGCCAGTCTCTTCATAGTATTTCAAGAATGATGAAATATTTGTGTAATCATCTTTTAAACAAGGAAAAGCTGCAAAGAATTCATATAATATTACCATGCTTTTTAAAACCCATGGTCATGGCTATGGCCATGGTCATTTTAGAGAGACAAAGAGATTAATTTAAATGCACACTATAGCAATATATTTGTGAGAAAAAAACAATATGAAAAAAAGTTTTGTTTTATTGTGCTGTGTTGAAGGGAGGAATGATAGAATCTTCCCAAATATATTGGCTAATTACAACAATAAAACATTACAATAATAAACATTTTTTAAAGATTCCAGAGTTACAAAACATGTATTTAAAAGTGCTGGAGGAAGTTCTCATCAGTATTATTTAAAAGAGCAAGTTTTTTATTTCATAACTTGGATGAGGCAGCTTGGTTTCTGTAGATCTATCAATCTTTGCCTTTTATCAAGCTATGCCTTTTCTTTTTCTATCAGAATTCTGAAAAATCATCCCTTGTACTGGAATGAATTCTGCCAGGGAAACTGTTTATTCTTTTCACAATATTTGGGGTTAATGAGGCCATCAGAAGAAGTTACCTGTGAAGCACTGTATTTCAATAAGTAAGAATTTCCTAAGTCAGAATTTCATAAGCTGTCATGAAGTGGCTGAGAGATAGCATTAAAAAGTACTGTTCCTTTTTCTTGGCCTTTTTCCATGGTTAAATTTGTTCTCATATTCCTACTCTTTCTCAAGAGTCATTCTTATTTTTAGATTAGGCACATGATACATGATTCCTGCTGCTTAAAAACCTTCTTTTGCTTCTGAACTGGAAAGCAAAAAAAGGAGAGCTGCCTTTATGCGAAGACTGCAAGTTACCTACTTGTGGGGGTGTTTTTCCAGATAATACAGATCACAAACTAGAAGATTCTTTCTTTCTAATAAAGTAATGTATTAACTAAGGAATGTATTAATTAAGGCATTATGAGGTGTCATCCCTTAGGGTTGTAGAAATTAGAGTTCCTATCACTCCATTGATGATACACTATTTATAATGAGAGTTATAATATTTTTGCACAAGGAAGAAAGTGTCAACTGTTTGCAAAGTCATTTATGTTCACTCTGAATCCAAGCCAGCATATCCTCATGTGGGCTTCTTGCACAGTTTCAGTCTATAATTTTATTAATTTTACAGAATCTCTTTTTTATATTGAGTATTTTTTTCTTTGCAGAATTTAAATGCTTCCTTATTAAAAAAATCAATTTTGTTTGCCAGGGAGAGTAAAGAAAAGGGCCCTCCAAGAACATTTAGAAATACTCAATACCTAAAAGCAATATATTGTTTAATAGTTTATGTTTCTCGTAAAGGAACAAAAAAGCATATTTGGGTTGGACAACAGCCAGTGTTTGTCCAATTTGGGTTGGACAAACATGTCACGTTTCAGAAATGTCATCAAGATCGGTGAATCCTGCAGGATGCTTCCACGTGTGTCTCATATTCCCATGTTTGTTCTTATATAAAACTTTATAGATGGTTTCATTTTGGTATCCAATGTAGGTCATAAACAATGTAGTAAAGTTAAGTGTAGAATATAAGTAGTTTAATGAAAAGGCAGAGTTAGATGTATGTTTTGAGAAAATTTTATTGCCAATAATAGATTGTTAGAAACCTTAGCAAGTGCTTTGATTGCCATTTTTTTAATGATTTTCAAGAAAGAAATCCTAGGAGGCATTGCTGTTTTCTGTCAGCAATACTGATACAGAATAAATGAGATAACTGGTTTTGGAGGCATTGGTGTTTGATTGTTTTCTGTGTCATGACAGAAGATTTCCCTTTATTTGTTTTAAAAAGTATACCGAGCTTCAAGGCTGTACTTAACAGGGAAGATCTTAAAAGTTGTGTGTCATCTCTATCGATAGATCAAAGGAAGCCAGGTTTGCTAAAAAGTAAAAACAGAAGCAGCTATTGGACACAGCTGCCTACATTGAGGGAAACAAGGGAAATCTTTCTCTTGTTGAGTCAAGTAGTTTAGTCACCTCTTTGGGGAGGGTTTCTGTGAGTGATTCTGAATGCAGATGTCATTCAATTTACAAGGGAAATTTTCACTCAGCAGGAGGACAATATCGGCTTTTGTGCGGCTGGGGCCTCTCTATGCTGCAAGCTTTGTCTGTGTCTGTCCTGAGTCAGATAGTTCTCTAGGCAGATATGTTTTGGCTGCTTGTTTAAGAAGTTTGTTACATTATTTTCATAGCTGGAATCTTTAAGGTAAGTGTAATTATTTCTGAAACAATATTTGAAATAGAAGCATTTTGAACTCTAAAAGAAAAAAATTACCTTTTGTCAGTACAGTGCATTGCACACAAATAGTTTAACTCAAATATGAGATCATTTTTGATCTTTTAATAAATCTTGATGATTTAATGGTGATATCTATATGTGTAGTCACATGTGTAGTCACTTCTTTTAAGAGATTTGTTTTTATTCGTAGTGCATATATTCAAGACATATTGATTTTTGAAGAGAATGTTGTTTCTATGTCTGTTATCCATTGTGGCTAATGGTAACATTTCAAATGAACATGCATACAGACAAACTTTGGAGTTCCCTTAATATTTATTTTAAACTCGGTCATCCAAGCAAATTCAGTCCTGAAATCCAGACTTTTAAGGAAATATATTTTCTCCTTTGCTAAGAAGAATGTTGGTGCCACAGTTCAGTTTCTTAGACATGGTTGGCTAAAACTTTACTGTATTTTTTTGTTTTGTTCTGTTTACTCTGTCCATGTTAGATGTTGGCAAGGTTAATCTCAATGCCTTTTACAAAAGCATCAGTTGTTCAGCAGTGTCCAGCAATGATTCATACTGTAATTCTATACTTGAAAATGTTTTAATTTGTCATGTGACACAGAAAAGAACAACAAAAAAAGTCTATAAAAAGATTTAACATTTGTTTTGATTTTCTATGTTTTGATCTGAATAAGAATGGTTGTTCTTTTTTTCTGTAAGGATCACAGTGTGGTTCTAGTTTGTTGGATCAACACTTGCCCTAACTCTCTTGAATACTGATTACACTAAAACTAATAGAGCATGTTTTAGTGAAGCATGAACGCACTTCTTTTGCAGTTGTGATGAGAAAGTGAACGTGTGCTAGATATCTTCCTAACCTCTCCCAGAAAGTTACATTTGTGCAAAATAAAGCTGTCTCATTCTTTAATCACCTTGTTTTCCTATTTTTAATTATTCTTTAAATGATACATTTTTAAGACAAAAGCAAGTGAAAAATGTTTGTTAAAAAAAAAAAAAAAGAAGGAACTCTGCTGGCAAGAAAGCACCTTGCTATTTGAGGAACCGAATCTGGCTTTTATCCCAGCACAGCAGAGGCAGCGTGCTCAGCCCCAAGGAGTGGGAGGGACTGTCTCTTGCTCTGCAATGGAAGCTCCTTTCCCTAGTAGGATAGAGGGAGCAATGAGCAAACCTTAGAGAGAACTGCCTGGAGATTCCCTTCAGCAGGTGGACTGGATCATCATCATCATCACCACAGTATGCTTTTTCTCTAAAAGGTAACTGATCTGAAAAGGGCCATATCTGAAAAGGGCCATATCTGAAAGGAAACTGAAAAGCAGGGACTACTCTAAAGTAATGTCTTCTGTGTCGTTTCATACTGTTTTCTGAAATACCTTCCATTTTCAACTTCACTTAAGTCTTTGAATTTTACTTCCTCTTCTCCTAGGAAACTGGCATAGACCACTGTGCTAGTCAGCATCATTTAATTGTTTCCTTATTCTCTCTGCTTCCCTCTCTTAAAAGTGTATACAGATTTTGCATATATGTAGACTTCAGAGCAGGAGCAATTTTTGGTTCAGCATTTTTATAGTATCTACTGTAATACTGCCTTACGACACATGATACTGCCTTACCACAAAAGTGATAAAATTAAGAGCTAATACTAATATTTATTTTGATTGATATTCTTTTTTTGAGAAATGTATGTATCCACCACCTTTCAAGAACACAAATTTCTGGGTCAAGTTACAGCTCTGTAATACTTTTTTTTGTTGTGTTTAATCTGTTTCTTTTCCTAACTATGTTTTGCCATTCTCAATATTTACAAGCATAGTACTGATACAGTGAATAATCAAGTGAAATTCAGTTTAATAAATCACATATTTTCAATGAGAATAGTACTATTTAGCCTATTCCACCTGGCCTTATGTTATCCTCTGTCAATAGTATCACTGTGAGTGGGTGTGTGTCTGTGTGCTATGTTACTATATATGCATGTTACTGTAAAAACATGAACATTTTTAGCATATAGAAACAACTCCTTTTATTTCAGTGTATTTTGCAGTATCGGGTCCTGATTTGACAGAGAACCAAAAACTGTGTTCTTGGCACTTGTGAGACATATAATTAACTTCACTGACACTATTTTTTAAGGTATAGAGAATAATTTTAATATTTAACTTCATACAGTTTCTTATTTTTTTCTAATACAATTCAAGTTTTACTTCAATTTTTTTTTTAATAATTATGATGGCTACCTGGTTTTATTCTATTAAGGCCTGCGCTTCTCAGACAATCTTTTTTTTTTCTGCAAGATAAATGCTGCAGTGCCTGAGATACAGTTCACAAATATGAAATGACATTTCTGGTTTGTTGGCGTTGGGAATTTCCTCCAGAATGAAATTTCAGTCTACACACAGTTTACATTAAAATACCCAAAGGCAGTATAGTAACATCCTAGTAGAATACGCTCTCGTCTTTGAAGTCAGTCAGGCCTCACTGCATCCTACTTCCAATTACTCAAGTAGTTGGCTGGTATGGGTTGATTTATCTGGCTACCGCAGAGCTCATTGCAGTGCATTTTCATTTACAGTATATCATTAGGTAGCGCTTACCTGAGCAGAGAGAAGCAAAAAGCGCCTGCAACTCCCACGTCCTAGCACAGGATGTGTTCCTTGTCACGTAACCAGCGAGAAGCTGTGCCCTTTGCAGACCCTCCGTCATCATTGTGGCTTTAGCCAGTTTTTGCCTTATGTCTGGAATGAGGCTGGTGGTTCTTGCCATCCTTTTGTTCAAGACGATGATGGAGCCCTGAAGAGTTGAATTCAACTGACAAAAGAGGAGTTGAAGCCTATTCAGCTTAGCCTGAGTCTGCAGTTAAGGCACTAGGTCATATTTAGGGAAGGGAAGCCGGGCAGGAAGGAGGGACACCAGGGGCATCAGACATGTTCCATGTAAACTAAACTGTTTTATACCATTCCTTGTTTTGTTTTATTTTTGCTTAGGTTTACCTTTATCTGATTAACGGCTGAGCATCTTCTGTGCCTTGTGTTATGTTCGTAAAATCACTTTAACTCAGATTACTAATTCAGTAATATAATTAAGGACTGTGTAGCTTTACCTGAAGTATTTGGATTGTGTGTGACCTTGATGTTGCAAATATGTTAAAGAACCTGGTTAAATCGTGATATAAGTCTCAAAATCAAGAAAAAACTTAGAATTCTGATTTAGAGTTAATATTCTCAGTTTTTGGCTATCAGGTTCCAGTGCTTTTGGAACAGGTAATGTGATAACACATGAATTCACACAAGCAGAATGGAAGTGGCTTCCATTCATATTTGCTCCTATGTTATTAAAACTACAGTAAAGGAAATTCCCTTCTCACTGTAGCCCATTCCAATGACTAATTGACTTTTTAATTATACGGTTTTCTCCAGCACCTCTAGCGTCTTTGCTGCATGTTAAGCAATTTTCTTATTGTTTTGTTATTAGTAAACATGAAGAGCTATTGATGATTGATATTTTTGCAAAATGTGAATACTTTTTCACACCTTTTTTTTGTTACATGACAGAAATCTAGTTCTTTTGGATAATTCTTACAATCATATTTTGTAATTTTCTCTGTGCTTAACTGCTCTTCATTTGGATCCCTCAAGTTTGTTGATATTTATCTTAATGGATAACCCTTAAAACCTAATCTTCCTTGAATTTCTTAGGAGCAGGTCTTAGCATACAGCTCCATGTTGCAGCTTCTTTACTCCAGTGTTTTGAAGAGTTTCAGAAAGAAATATGGGATATGTTATACTTACTTGTCTGTGCCTTATCAGCTAGAGACATTCTTGTATTCCCTGTTAGTCTCAAATCTGCAGTATGGTTGAGTCTAAGAGCAACAGTTAGCTCCTCTCTTACTCCTCTCACTTTAAATACTGTCAAAATGGATACTGTGATGTGTTCCTGCTGAACTTTCAGTTTAAATAGTGTAGTAAAAAAGCTATTAAACTTCATGTCTGTAAATATTCAAAAGAGGGGGGGGCGGGAAGGCCCGTATTGTGCACTATGGTGTTAATAGCTTACTGTGGTGATGGTCTTTCTATATTGTGTATTGAGCTGGGCTCATCCAGGTGTGTCACTCCATACTGATTTTGGAACTCCTCCACAGAAATAGTATGGAGACTTTTCCAGACCTAAACAGAAGCTATGACTGAAAAAGCTTTTGGATCACTATTTTATTTTGACTGACTTGTCCAGTTATATGTCTAAGTTGTTGTAGACCCCCCAGAAGGGTCATCTTCTGTGATCTGTATAAGTAAAAATAAAAGCTGACTTGGTCACTGGGTTGGTGGATAAGGAACCCAAAATGTGGGAAATACATTTTTTTTTTCTAATACTGATAAAGTTAATAAAGGCAATATAATTTGGAGAGAATGCCAAATTAGATGAGGAAGAGACTGGTGGGAAAAGAAAAGGAAAAGGTTTATGAAAGGAAAAAAAAAAGGCAAGGGGAGGATAAATCAAAAATTAAAATATCTGTTTGGATTCCTTTGAATTCAGTTGTAATTATTTTTAGATCTCTTGATAATGCCATCCGCTCCGTTGTTCATTCAACCAAAAATATTCAGCTAAAGTAACTAGATCCTATAGTTTTTCTGGGCAGGTTACTTTAGATTTTCTTTGGAAAAAAGATCCTTTCAGTACTTAAAATCTTGTAACTTCATAAAGTATGGAGCAAAAAACTGTATAAGCAAGCTTACTACCTTGACCAAGAAATTTGAGGGAGTTAGATATGCAGGTGACGTTAATACAAAATTTTATTTCAAAACAAGGTTTAGCTGATAAAATACTGGACAGTAATGCCATTTGGCATCTTTACCTATTGCCAATGCTGTCAAAGGGCCATATGCTTTCCTTTCAACTGTTCATG
The DNA here is from genome assembly GCA_034781795.1 of Crypturellus tataupa. Taxonomy (NCBI): domain Eukaryota; kingdom Metazoa; phylum Chordata; class Aves; order Tinamiformes; family Tinamidae; genus Crypturellus; species Crypturellus tataupa. The sequence goes on from JAWLRI010000379.1 coordinate 2,599,525, forward strand.
TTATCAAATTGCCACCAAAAGTTAGACCTTGTGAATGCAACGAAGGGGTTTCTTTCTGTGTTGCTTTTTAAACCCTTGGGCAGATTATACAGGACAATGCATATATATGCATTTCACTCTGCACTTTTTAGAGGTTAGTAGATATTTTTCCTTTCAAAAGGAAGCCTGTGATAATTTCAGAATTCCACCTTAATGAGACTGTTACAATACCAGTCATCCTCTGCCTTTTAGGCTATATTCATCCTCAGTATGAAAGAACTTTCATGGTCTGGACTTGCTGAAATGCTCTTCTGGCAACTCAGTAGGACCACATCTGGCAGGCAGTGGTCATTGTCACGTCTGGCTCGCTGAAGGAGCAAGGATTCTATTCTAGCAGCTCTTTAAATAGATCAGTTAATGTATTTCCTCCTCCTCCAAACATTAAGGCATTATCTGCTGATAAGCTCGGAATATCCTCTGTACTTGAGAAATGCAGTCATCCCGCTAACATTTATTATACAATTTCCAGCTGGCATTTAGCCTTGTCGTTATGTCAAGTTTGCACAGCCAGAACTTCAGCTTTTGTGTAGGTAGGCAAAATCTGTCACTCTTCACCACAGAAGACCATGTTTGCCAGTTGTTTGCAGTGGGAATGAAATTAAATTCAGGAGAAAAAGATTTTGGCTCAGTTTGGTTGAGTTGTTCTTCCTCCTCCCTCACTTAAGTAGCTGAAATACTGATTTAAAACAAAGCATGTGAAAAAGCCCAGATATGGGACGGTTCCACGGAAGAGCTGATTGAGTTTATACAGTGCCACAGTTGCTTTATAAAAGGGATAAGCAAAAGCCATTTTAACGTTAACTTCCAAGACAGGTAGCAACAAGTGCAGTTCTCTTCTAAACGTAACAAATTAAGAATATGTGAGAATAGAAGCGACTCAAAGGCCAACTACAATTTGTTTCTAAATTTTTGCAAATGGAAGTTCCTTTAAAACAAGTAAAAGAATATGTATGTCTCAGTTCCATTACATGAACAATAATGAATAAAGTGAAATTACAGGATTCTGTTTGCTACTAGAATATATTTTTTACAATACAGATAATTTGTTTTGCCTGAGTGTAGAAAGATGTCGAGTACTTCTAATTAATGATTTTGATTACCAAAAGTTTGAATGCCTGGAGCAATGAGCTGCAGTGACAGCTACTCTCAGTTCTGCGCTGAGACTCTGTCCAGACAGAATTTGTGTCAAAAAGGTCAAAGCTGAGGAGGACTGTAGCCTGCAGAATCTTAAATATGGTTGGGGCTTCCATCTGGGATGAGACAGTAGTATGCACAAGAAATTATTCCAGGAAATGAGTGGTAGCTGTCTCATGCTAAAAGCTATCTTCAAGGACAATCCTCGACAGTGAGAAGCAGAAGGTTGAGAAGAACAATCTGTCTTTAAACACAAAGATAAAGCCCCAGCCAGCTGTGACCTTCACTATCTAGTGTTTTGTATCTAGGTGTTACCTTCGGAGAAGCATTTCCATGGGAGTCAGAACCACTAGGAAGCAAGCAGGCATCAAAGGTTAGAGTATTTTGCATGGAAAAAGAGATTGTGAAACTGAAGTGGGAGAGCAAAGTTTTATCAGTTATCTGGTTGGCTCTTAATTTTTAGAGTTTCTGCTGATGCATATTACTTCATTCTGTAAGTCACAGGCTTCTTTCAGCTTTCAACCCAGGAAGCTTTTGCGGTCAATGAAGTGTCACCGTAAGGATTTGTGAAAGGTAACAAAGATTAAGAAGCCTGTTTTTTAGTAAATGTTGTTGCATTGTAAATGGAAATGGAGGCAACACCTCCACTGGAGAGTTTTAGGTGGTACAGAACCTGAAAATGATAGAAAAAAGTCTAATATGATGGAGTTGCAAATTGCATTGCACAGAGAGTCAAATATGTAGGGACATGCATTTTTAATATTTTTTTCTTGATATTTGAATTTGGTGATTTAATATTTGAGGTTGACAACCCTGCCTGTCTGAATTACAACTAAACCCTGCCCATGTGTAGCTGTGTTGATAGATCATGTTTATTTATACTCTAGCAGTTCAGTAGCTCTTGTTTTGAGTTAAAAAAAAGTTTCTCCTTCACATCCTAGAAACACCCAGATTCGGGCAGAGAAAGTGGTAACTGATTTTATCGCATAATTTAACATTGATTGCATTCAAGACAAGAGCAGGCAGCAAGGCTAAATGTGTGCTACTTTTTAAGGATCTAAATGTTTGGCTGTGACATGAAAAGGGGCTTGCTTTCAGGCAGTGTTCTGATTCCTGTTACAGGAAACAGTTAAGACTGAATTTGTGCACATCTGAAAAACTAGTCAGAGGAGAAAAGTTTGTTTTGTCTCGCCTGCCAGATTGTGGAATAGGCTTTTGCACAGTCTGCTTTTAAATATCAGAAGAAACACGCTCCCTTTATACAGGCAGAAGGTAAAAAGTCTCAAGTCCTACGAAGAAAGCTGCTCAACTGATAGGGAACTGCTCAGCTACTTGACTTGTGGGTACTCTCTGAACGTTTGTGTTGTAGCATAGACAATTTTAAAAAACCCTTGTCGTTTTAAGGAGCATTACTATTCTGTTCGTTTGATCTAGTTTTTGATATCAAAAAAAGAAAATGGAGGGAAGAAAGTGAGATGATCAGCTAGAGTTGGAAAGAAAAAGTATAAATAGCTTCAGAAAGTAATTAGTGTTTTTTAAAAAAGTGAAGTTTATCATGAGTTTTAAACAGAAATTGCATTTTATGTATGGAATTTGAGGGTTTGGGGTTATATTTCTAAGAATTCTCTGTTAATCTCAGTTGTGATTTCCAGGATTGACAGTGCATGGATGTTTTGTTATCCTATGCTCTAGTCTCTGAAAGAAAAGGGTCCTTGTAATTTAAGATGCTTTATGCTGTATGTTTTTTTCTTTAGTATAGAACAATGTTTGTGAAATAGTTTGTTTATATTTAGCAATGCTTGTTTTTGTGTGCCCAATCATGCATATATATGTATGTATAATGTATAATTCTACATATATATGCATATATAATTTTAATAGTGTTTTCAATATAATGTTAACACAGTATTAAAACAGTTTTTTATCTCATTACAGCTGAGAATTGTAGCTATGGATCCTGGTGTCTATATACTAGACAGTGTATTCATGTAGAACAAAAATAGGACACCAGGCTGCAGTGCACAGTTAAAAGTTCTTTGGGGAACGATAAATTCTATTACAAAAAATGCTTGGCAGTTGGTGGAGAAGTGGGAATTATCCAGGTCAAAACTGATGGGAAATAGTAGGGGCCAGGGAAAGATTATTTTAAAATTAATATTGAAATAAATAGACCCCTTTTTCAAAGTTTTGAACTATACAGTAAAAGAAAAATGAACTCCTGAGCAAAAATGGTTTAAGTGACTAAAAATTTTAAGAATACTGTATCCTATAAATCCTAAATACAATCCCTTTATGTTATACTTTCAAAAATAATTTAATGCCCCAAATTTTTCAAGACTTATGTAGGTTAGGTTTTATAATTTCTTAATTATTATAGATTTTTAATTGCTATATTTATGCTTTTTGCTGAGTGACATTGTTGGAGTTGGACTGCTGGGGGTAGGGGCAGGGATTAGTTGCTATTACTTCAACCAAAGCAAAGGAACGTCCTTCAGCAGGGTACATGGGGATTTTGCCTGCTGTAAGTAACGTCAGGTTTACAGGACTACTGAAATACAGCACATTGGAAAAAGGCTTTCTTATGTGAATAGAGCTTTTAGCTAGCTGCACATAGGAATGTGTTCTGTAGCACAAGATGTATGAAGCCTGGATGTAATTGGCATTAATGTTTACTTGAACCTGTGTAGTGTACAGGCAAGTTCCATTCAAGTTTTTGTGCACATTTTGCAAAATGTACATGTAAAGAAGTTTCAGGAAGAAGAGAGGCAGTTCCCTTTATATTCAAGGAAACAAAGTTCTTGTGGCTGTGTGTACTTAAAACACTTAATTCAGATGCTTTCAGGGATGGACTGTTAGGTTGTAAATTCCAACTATGTACACATGAGCTTAACAGTATCTGCTTCTGCTATACCCATAGTTTAAGTGTAAAACTACTTGAAGAATATTGCAAAACAGTCTTTCTTTAGAAGACTGTAAAGAAGATACGGATCCTTCACCAGTCCAGTTGTGCTGATGCATAGTACAAATTTGTTCTCTCTTGCCAACTCCTTGTTTGTTCTGGCCAAAAGCTTCTTAACATCGTCTCTAATCAGTAAAAACTAATTATGGATAGAGTCAATGTGGGGCTTTTTGTTTGTTTTTTGTTAGTTTTGGGGTTTACTTTTTTTCCAAATAACTTAATTACTGCTAAAAAAATCTATCCAGATTTTACACACTGATTGCTCAAGTTAGGAATGAAAAATACAAGATAATGTTAGTGAATCTTCCTTTAGGTTATATAAATATATGAAAAATGCTTCAGAAGTAGACTTTCTTTTTTCAATGTTGCAAAAAATATGAAAGTACTATTGAAACAGTATATTAACACATAAAGAAAGTACTATGGAGTACTAATGCAGCCTGTGTTTCTGGGTTTACTTAAAAATTATTTAATAAAAGCTACAATAATAAAATGGAAAGGTTTGCTGGAGTTCTTATATGCTTCAAATACAAAGTTGAAGTGTGTTTACGTTATGCCATAGCCCTGGCTACTGAAGTTGCTGTTATCATCTCATGTCAGCCGTGTTGAGGTAATAGCAGTAGAACCATGAAGAAAAATCAACTTCTTTTTTGATTCCAGCAGTGACTTCAGTAATAATGAATGAGGTATGAGCACCACTGGTGGATTTGATAATGTAAAAAATCATGTATTTCATTTAGCCACATTCAATCAGGGAATACAGAGAGATGCTTTTAACAGAGGGGTTGTTCAAAGCAGCAGGAGATTTAAATGGCTTCAGTTACCCTCTGGAGAGGCTTATCTCTTTTCTCTGACCATAGAGGAAAACAAACAGTTTGACTGTTTATAAGCGTGTGAGCTCTCTTCCCCTTTATTTAAGTTGAGTATGGTTTCTCAGCTGTATACTCTACCTTGACATCAACCAACCGTTCAGCCTTAGTACATGTAGAACACATTTTGTCCCATCAAATGACTATAAGGCCAATTGGCCATATTCATGGTTGTAAAGACAGACTTTTGTTAGGGTTTGTCATAACAATGCAAAGCATTTGATTTCAACTATTTGTTTTCTTGTTATTTCAGCTTTATGACAAAATTAACACAAAATCTTCACCACAAATCAGGAATCCTCCAAGTGATGCTGTACAGAGAGCCAAAGAGGTAATCATTTTAAAATATAGTTCTGACTTGGAAAGTTTTACTGTGGAACATTTTCATCATCATTTAAAATATCATTTAAGATAAGTATTTTGGCTTTATATGTTAATTAATCTCTAGGCTACCTTCTAACATTGTTTACTTAAGTTACATAACATGTTGCATAAACTTGCAGAATGTCTGCAAGGATTATACAGTTTCATCATTTAACCTTTGACATGACAATAGCAGTATTAAAAGGAATATTACTGTTGGGCAAATGCAGTGTCTTTTGTACTTAATATAATCCCATGCAGCAAAAGTTTGATGTTTGTATTACTTCTTCCTAAACTACATATATACTTTTTTTCTAGATATCGGCTTTTACAGTTGAAAAAATAGGAGTATCAGTAACAGTCCTAGGAAAAGTTAATCTAGAGATACAGTAAAGTATACTCCAGAATTTCTTAATTCTGAAACCTGACAAATGCAGGAAAAGTAATAAACAAACAGTTGCATTATATAACATCAATAAAAATAGTACTATTGTTCAGGATGATGTCATTTGAAAATTTTGTTTACAGTGCTATTATAACAGAGTGAACAAGAAGACTGTAAAACAGTGTATAATAACTGGAGTCAGTCTGGTAAAAGTTCCAAAGTTCTATTACACAAAATTTCCTAGCTGTATATCCTGAGAGGTACTTCCAGAAGCAGAATGCTCTGCTTTCATTGTCCAAATAGTTGCATGTTGAAAATTCCGGGGAAAATATCATGTTGCAAGAAAATGAGTTAGAACATTTACTCTCTCCTCCTTTCCCCAGTGATTTCCTCATAAACTGAAATATAAAATCTGGAGATGGTGCAGCAGATGTTAAAAATATGACATGTAGATGGTCAAATTTAGTTTGCAGAGGCTATTTTATGTGTGTTTTAAATTTTACTTTTAAATATTGTTGTAGTAAGTTTGAGACTGTATGTTGCAGGGATGATATGTCACCTGTGCTTAGTGCTTCATTTCGGTCCTAGTAGTACTTAACTGTTAGAGAATGTTGTTGGTTGTGTGAGATGGAGGAATATTTATATTGAAGGGTGGTATTTTGATCAACCAGTGAGGGTTGTTTAATAGCTTTATTTAAAGGATTTTTTTCCTGATTTTTTTCCTGCTTGCTTTGCAGGTATTGGAAGAAATTTCATGTTACCCAGAGAACAATGATGCAAAGGAATTAAAGCGTATTTTAACACAACCTCATTTCATGGTAAGTTAATGATACTCTTGTTGTTTTACATATGTTCATCACTATTTAAAAAATAAGTTATCCTTAAAACCTACAAATGATGAAACTTTATACAAATTGAATACCTCTTCATAAATATTTCTAGTCTACTAACTCACAGAATAGCTACAAATTACCATGAGATCAATATATTTGCTAGCAATTGTATAGCATGCAGCAGTTACAAGGCTAACAATAGTTTTTAGGAATGCTTGTCCAAAGGGCAAGTGCTCATCAGATATGTGTATGTTTAGGTTCCATTTCTTTTGTTTAAAAAGTAATTATAAGGGAAGACAGCATGAAAAATGTGATAATTATGCAGATAACAGGTGTTATGTTGCATTAGCTGAGCTTCTAGAGAGGGTTCAGCATAGAGCCACGAAATGATTAAGGGACTGGAGCATTTATTGTGTGAGGAAAGACTAAGCGAGCTGGGCCTCTTCTATCTGGAGAAGAGAAGGCCGAGAGGAGATTTGATTAACATGTTCAGGTACCTGAGGGGTGATTGTAGGGAGGATGGGGCCACATTTCTCCATGGTGGCCAGTGACAGGACAAGGGATAATGGGTGTAAGTTGAAGCACAGGAAGTTTAGTTTCCATCTGAGGAAGAACTTCTTTCCTGTGAGGGTGACAGAGCCCTGGCACAGGCTGCCCAGAAAGGCTGTGGAATCTCCTTCTCTGGAGATCTTCCAAACCCGCCTGGATGCCACCCTGTGCCATGTGCTCTGGCTGTCCCTGCTGGAGCAGAGGGGTTGGACTAGATGATCTCTAGAGGTCCCTTCCGATCTCAACCTTTCTGTGATTCTGTGTGAAATGGTTATGGCAATGGTTAGACAACTAAAAATTCACTGGGCCAGCCCAAAGACCTCTAGTTAAGTGCTCCAGTTTGGAGTAATATAAATTATGCTTACAGTTTCATGTTTTTTTGGAGCTAGCTGGGAAGGACGCTCTTTGTGAAAAGAGCAAAGAAGCCTTTTGGATCTCCATAGCCAGAACTGGGATTTTTTATTCTTCTTTTCTTCCCCAAGGTCTTACAGGATAAAAGTTGCATGTTTGTTCCTAAGTACATGCTTGTTTAACATTACATTACAATAAAATCTCAAGATCAAGGGATCAAGGGGTGTGACCACTTAATAACTAATTGAAATCACTGACATTCACAATCTTTTGACATTAGCTGAAGAATTTCTTCTTGTTTGCGCTATGGATAAAGTTCACAAGCTTCAGAAATAAAACATGGTTTTCTTAAATCTGATATACATTATTGTCAGTTTAAAGTAATGTACTGTGACTCTCTCTAACCCAAGGATTATATGCTGTGGGCTTTGTGGAATTTGCTCACCTGAAAGCTGAATTACGGTCTTGTAAAAAACCCTGAAGGATAAACCTAAGAAAGAGTGAGCTGAAACTACCCTCATATTCAAGTGTAAGGTGAAATATGGATAGCTGCATGACACAGTATGTTCTTTTGATGACCAGAGTTGCTTTGGGTGCATATGTTTTCATGCTTGCCTTGCCAAATGAATTGACATTTCTGATTATCCCTCTATAATGCTTTGGCTGGTATCACATACAGGTCTCAAAGCATGCAAACTAGATTCCCCTCAGATCAAACTGAGCTCCAGAAGCTCCCATGTAACCAAGCTGCTAATGGGCATTCAGTCCACAGGACAGGATGGAAGCTGTCAGAATTAACAGCGCCTGGAACACATACAGTGTGAACATCAGGTCCTCAGCGCCCAAAGCTGTGTATCCCGCTGACCACTCCTAATTCATTGCACTGTTTGCTACTGTAGGTGTTACGGTCATTTTCTTCTGTTCTCTGCAACAACCGCCCACTATATGCCACTGCCTGGAGATAATCCCAATCCTGATTCTGTAGCAGATGCGGTTCAACATTTAACAGCAACACATGCTAGAAATAGAGGGAGGAAAAAATGTACAAGGGTGTTCTAAGAAAGACTTTAAAAAAAAAAAAAAAAAGAAAGAAATCAGAAGCAGTACTAACAGATACTTGAGTCATTTTTTTTTTTGAATCTGAAAGATTCATTTTATTTATCTTTTTTGTATAAGTGCTACACAGAATTGCACTTTTTTAATGTGTTCATATATATACACACCCTATGGAGAGAGGCCATATTAAAAGAATAAACTATTTTCAAAGTAGGCATCAGGAAGAATCATTGTTGCATATTAAAATTTAATATGCTAAATCAAGAAACAAAAAGGTGAGTCTGAAATCATCTTTTATAGGTAACTACTTCCAACTGATTATCCTCATAAATTTAAAACCAGTTGTCTTAATTCTCTTCCATAAAAATATTTTTGATAAGGACTAAATAATTTTGATAAATTTATGAAGTTATCCTTTAGAAAGTGGTACACTTTAGAAGTGCTATTGTGGGAACAAATTTAGGATGATACTCTTTGAATACTGCTTTGCAAATGTTAACACTTTGTCAATCTCATAATAATGTGTTACAGTTTTAACATTTGTATAGGTCTAATGTCTTTGCCCTAGCTCAGCATACTTACATAGCCAGTTGCTGTACTTATCACAGAATATTTAAGCACATTTAATCAGTTGTGCCATTCATTACAGCAGGAAACAGAGTAAAAAATGAAGTGGCATTTGAGGAATTTATTGTTTTATACTGCTTGTCAGGCATTTGCACCTGTGTTTGTGTTGGGTCTGTGCTGTGAGAGGAGAAGGAGAATATGGAAGTGGTTGTGTTAATAAAAATAAAACAGTATTTCATTCTTTCAGTCCATACTGACTCATACTTTGTTATAATGAACTCCCATGGGATCTGAATAGATTTTCATTTTACAAGCCTACTCTGTAAAATAGTTGGCCCTAATATTAGTTTCCTAATTTCTATGTCTAGGCATGTTAGAGAGATACCTTAATCTGACCTTACAGTTCCCATTACTTTCAATAATCCTTGCAGGCGTTAAGACCTTAAGTGAGAGGTAGGGCAGCATTGTTCCTACTGGCATACCTGCATTAGAAAGGTTCACCTGTACAGATTGCAAAGGCTGGGCATGTGCATACATATTTGTAGTCTGTTGAAGTTTATCTTAGGTTCTTTTGAGAGAAAAGTTCCTATATAGAAAGCAAGGCAGCAATGTCTTAGATTTGCTCTATGTTCTGGAAAAATCCAAAGGCATTTATAAAGAATGAGCAAGGGCATCTGAACTTTATGGAAGCTTGTGGAAATCTCATATTTTGTTACTGTGGTTTCCTCTAGGCCTTACTTCAAACTCATGATGTAGTGGCACATGAAGTTTACAGTGATGAAGCGCTGAGAGTTACACCTCCTCCCACCTCTCCATACTTAAACGGAGATTCTCCAGAAAGCGCCAACGGCGACATGGATATGGAGAATGTAACACGGGTTCGACTGGTACAGTTCCAGAAGAACACAGATGAACCAATGGTATGGAAGGAACTATAGTATCTTTTTTGAGTCTTTACAGTTGTGATCCATAGAGTTAAAGACAAGTGTTATGTTGATTTCAAAGCAAATTTTCTCACTTTGAAGTAAAGCTGCCCATATATTTGGAATAATTTGGCATCCAGTGTATATACTTAGCCTCTTGTATATATCCTCCTGTGAGGGAAGACAACTTAAAATACTACTCACACATGCTAAAGGCTATACTAATATAGCTATTTTAAAACAGCCTTGCAGTCGTTATACTAGATCTTTAAAACGTAAAACTCTGCTGAACTGTTTGTTCTTTAATGGAAAATTACATTTTAATGAGTCAGAATCTTACATGATTGTATATTGTTATTGCATCTTCATCTGATAAAAAGCATCTGTTTTCATTACAAGACAAGCCGTCTGTAAAATTAAATATAATGCATATATAAATATACACTTTGTCAATATTTAAATGGCATATTGAAGAAAAAGTTTTTATGTTAAAATATGTACCCTATTTTCAGACTTTGAGCAAAAGTGACCATTCTTGGCCACTGAAGAATTACAATGTTTTACTGTTTTATCTGAAGAATATTAACAATTTCTTTCTCTAGGGAATCACTTTGAAAATGAATGAGCTGAACCATTGCATCGTAGCAAGAATTATGCACGGAGGAATGATTCACAGGCAAGGTAATCATGTGTCGTAAGTAGTTTTATTTTCAAATGGAATTATTTAGATTATTCTGTAACAAGTATGTAACAACACCTATTATTCTTTTTGATTGCTGCTGTTACGTAGTAACCGACCTCTCAATCTGGATGGAGTCATGTTAGTGGCCGTTATCATCTTGCGGTTTTAGAGGTCTATCACTGTTTTCAGCTGAGGGTCCATATATTTCATTTAGGCCTTAGTTAGAGGAATGGTGTTATAGCTGATCAAGAGATTGAAGTATCAATATATTTTTTAAGCCATACTTACATAGTACTCTGTTTTTTAAAAAAATCTTTAGGATAGTTGCAATATTCACAATATATCTTTTGAACTCCATTGACAGGGTCTGTGGCTCTTTTGTTTTGTTTTATTTTCAGAATGTTTCTGCTTTCTGCTCTTCTTGTGTGATAGACTGCCAGGCAGTAATGGCAATGACCCTGTAGGTAGAGTGGGAGCATTACAGTAACTGTATAATTTGACTTAGTGCTATTAAGAGCAAACTGAGATTCCAAATCACAAAATACAGTAGCTGCTGTGAAATCTGCTGCTCATCTATATGCCAGCTGCATCTGGTTCTGCTGATTAAAATTAAGCTTACTGAAAAGAGAAGGAAGTTAAAGTAGGAAGATAGGATTGTAAAATGATACGTGTTTCATATTCTAGAGAGTTCAGCTCAATTAATATGAAATGCCATCTTTAGTTGTTAAAATTTGTCAGTTCATTAACATGTCTGCTTTTACAGGGTAAGTATATGATTTGTGTCTTAGATTTTAGATTTAAGTACATCTTGGTTTTTGCTCTCACATCTGTGCTTGAACTTAGCACAAGTTCTGTCCATTGATTATTGAAGTAAGCTAAACAGCTTCCTTACATTGTAGATATACTTTCAGGGCATGTGGTGTATAAGTTTTAGCTCCTTGCAGGTCTCATTGTCATAAACCACAGATTTTTTTCCTGATGACTGACTCTTTTGGGGATGTGCATGAGAAAAGTGAATTAACTTTAAGATTTGTTTTAGAAGAGGTCTCACTGAGGCATTTTTGAAAAGTTCCCAAGGAAGAGGGAGAACTTGCTGACTGCCTGTTCAACCCAACAGTAAAAGCAGTAGCTGTACATTGTATATGCTGCTTTCTCACAGTGACTTAATGTCAGTGTCACCAAAATAGAAGCACACTGATTTTTAAGACACTTATACACATGGGTAAGGTTTATTCAATTCAAAGAAAATCCATGTGATGATGTGATGAAAGTATGATGTAACATTCACAACCTTATTCTCTCCAAGCTACATAATTTTGCTTTGTCTACAAAAACATGTTTCTGAACAGAGATTCTGAGAATTTGTTCCTTCTTCCTCCACGTAGAATAGGAGCTCACATAATTCTGTCTTGAGTGGGCATACACTTACTAAAAATGTCTTCATTGTGGCATGTAGAGAAGGAAATAGTTTACTCCAGAAATCCATCTATCTTTTATTATTACATGAATAAATCATGAATAGCTTATACTAAAAGTTCTGAATAAACACAATATGCCCAAATTAAAAGGAATCTATAATGGATAGTTAAGCATATCTGTAATAACAGATCATAGGAGTAACAAAGGGGAATATTCATTATTTACACGTCAAGAATATTCTTTTCCAACAAGAATATATGTAAACAAAATAATTCTGCAAATAATAAAAACCTCTTCCATCAGTTTGGAAATTTCTTCGATGTTCTACCAATCCATCCACCCCATACGACAAAATGACTTTCTGTTGTTAAATGGACACTCTCTGTTCCCAGCTTCTATGAATATTGTTACATTCCAGTCACATACAGAACGAAGTTCATTTCTACCTGAGTAAAAGAAACAGGAAATGTTCCAGAAGAGGCAATTTCATTTAAGTGCACTGTTGAAATGATTTTATATAAAGCTGTTAGAGTCTGATTCTCATCTTAATATTTAACTTTATCATATTTATGTTTTGAAAAATGCTATAAAGTCTATATACTACTCCAGGGCATGTGCTCTTTGTGATTCAGTGTTATTGTTCCATAACAATTAAATTCATTTCAAATACAATTTAGGTATGTCATGATACAATAAAAACAGGACCATGCTTCTTTTAGAATATCTTTTGAGAATTGGGTACTGAATGGTAGCTTCCTGAGAAAGTCTGCCAAAATTAAATTTTCAAAATGTTTCACTAAAGATGTGGTCATTAATATTCTGGATGTGAACTATATTAATTTGAAATTCAAATGCAGGTCTTTTGCATTCACATTCAGTAAACTATTAATTGCAATAAATTTTCTGCCAACGAGTAGAAGAATTATGATGAGTCTTTTTATCATTATCAACAGATTAGCTTCTATAGAATTGCTCAGAGCACTTAATGTGACCAAAGAACTTAATCCTGAATGTACTGAAAGCTTTTGTAAACTTTGGGCTTTCTTCTGTAGTATTGCCACCTGAGGTTAGCACAGTAACAAGGCAGTTTGGGATTGTTCTCCTTCATTTGGGCTCTTTTTTTGTGGCGGGGGAGTTTATCAGGCACTGAGTTTGAATTTTGTATGTTTGTCAAGCGGAATGTTGTATTAGTGTGGGTGTTCTTTGGTAAAGTGACTATTTTAATACCGAAAAAAACTTTTAAAATGTAAAAAAATGTAAGAAAAATGTTGACTTGCTTTTTTTGAGATGATGATCTATAGGTATGTTTTGGGAAAAAAAATCATGAGCTGTTTCCTTCCAAGTAAAATTAATTGTATCAAGTACATTGTTTAGAAAAGAATAGCTACATAAATTAATTAGGTCATACAGCAGAAAATAATATACATGAACATAATGTTGTATCAGTGTGGAATGATGATCTTGTCACATTATTTCATTATAGAAGGAAAACATTATCTGGCTAGCAATGTTGTGGAGTTTCCTTAAAGAACTACTAGAACACGAGATGGACTTGATCTACTCTGGTGTAAAATTATGGTCCAAAAAGCCTCCTCAGTTGCTTTAATCTGGAGATGTAATTAATTGGTGCATGTCTGCTGACCTTTTGTAGATTTTCTTAAGAGTCCTGTCATTCTAACGTGGGGCATGCCATTCCCATTTCTGCTTCAGCTGAACGATTTTTGACTCTTCTAAGATAAGGAGAAATTTGTTTCATGATCTGGTCGTGGTTGTAGGCAATCATACCAGGCATCTACATTCAAGTTGAAATTAAGTATGTATACAGAAAATGCATTATGAAATCACAGAAATAAAGAAATACAACAGCTGACACTTAAAATAGAGGGTGGCCAGAGACCAAACTATGTTAAGAAGTCGTTTGATAGAATACTTGTCTCCAGCATTTGATTTTGATGGTTTCAGATAGATATCTCTGAATATTTTCAGCTACTAGCTGCAGGTGACTGTCTATTCAACATGCAGATTTTTGGAGTGTCCTTACAGGTGGGCTGATTTCTATTCCCTTGTACTATATATTGTGCCAGAGCATCCTATGCTTGATTGACTTTCTTTCTGAAGGTTTATTGACTTGCCTACTGATAGATGGATTCCTAATGCACAGCTACTAATGTTCTTATCTGAACTTAGAACAAATTTTTACTTCATTATAATTTCATAATTGTGGCTTAATATTAATATTTGTTTTATATTACAATTTTCTCATAACAGTATATGCTGAAAATCCATTTTGTTAATTCTGCAGGTACATTACATGTAGGGGATGAAATCCGAGAAATAAATGGGATCAGTGTGGCAAATCAAACTGTAGAGCAACTACAAAAAATGCTTGTAAGTGACTGAAAACTTGCTGATGTTCTTTATAAAATGTTTTCCTTTGACAGAACTCTTCATTGCAATGTGGCTTCTCCTTTTTCTTCCATACTTGGTAGCCTGCATGGGCCTGTAACAGGAACATTTGGGGTTGTAGCGTTCAGGGAACAGGCTTTTCCTTTTGTTTTCTTAGTGTCTTGTTTGCACATTATACAGGAAGGCACCTTCAGATACTATTTTATTTATTCTCTTTAGTCCCAAGGGAAGAAGATCTTAGTCACAAAATCATTGCCAACAGACCAGAGTAGTCTCACCTGCTATGGTAATCAATTTGAGTGATGGAGGTTCCCCAAACTCTGGGCTATCATATAACTGTCTTATATTTTGTGTGTTTTGTTCCTTTTTTTTTTTTTTTTCCTAATGTCTACATCTTCTTTGTTGCAATGCTGTAATTTCTTTTTTTCTCATGGATATGAGGAAGAATACCACCTACCTCCTAGTACTCATAATTAATCTCTGAAGATTATGCTCTGCTTCTTCAGATCATCAGTTTATACCAATTGTGATCAGAGTTATATGCTTGGAGAAGAGAAACTTTGCATGCCTTTTGGTATAATTGCTATACAAAGTCAAAGACAATGAAAAACTCCTCAGGAGGTCTCCAGTCCAATCTCCTGCTTATTGCAGGGTCAGCACTGAATTCAGCCTAGGTTTCTCAAGACTTTGTCCATCGGAGTCTCGAAAATTTCTAAGGACAGAGATTTGACAGGACAGATCCCTCCTTGGGCAACCTGTTCTAATATGGGTACCCTTGTAGGGTGAAAAGTTTTGCTTCTATCCAGCTGAAGCCTTCCCTATTTCAATTTCTAGCTGTTGTAGCTCGTTCTCCTGCTGTAGACCTCAGTGAAGAGTATGGTTGCATCTCCTTTGGTAGCCTCTTCTTAGGTACTTCCTGACGACTGCGAGGATGGATGTACAAATATGTTGCCACGATCTGCATATGTTCTGCAGTTACTACTTGTTATGAATATTCTTTAGGATAATAAGTGCAAACTAGCAGACCCATCTTCTGTCCTGATGAAGGGCTATCTTGGTTCTTTGATAGTGGAGTGATATGCAAACCTTTCAGAAAGTTTGAATATTATTTTAAAAGGGAAGAAAATGTCATTTTTGTAGTAACGATGCTGCAAATCACAAGAATATAGCTACAAAGAAAAGGTTGGTATGGAGGAAGCCTACAAACATGTGCATTTCTTCACTGAAAATTCAGTTCTATTTTCTAGACTTTCAAAAAAAAAGTCAATTGAACAAACTGGTAATTTATGTTTGGCCTTTAGATTATTAAGAGATGATCTAAAATCATCTTTCCAAATGAAATTACAAATTGGCCGTGGTATTTTAGCTTTTCTGAGTGATTACATTAGGGAAAAGTATCGCTACTCTTAAACTAGCAGTTTCAACTTTCATTGATGGTTTCAGTTCCTTTCCTTTCAAGGATTGTTTCCTTTCAAACATTAATGATTTGGGGATTTTATCTTCAGTGTCCTAGTCATTAAAGAAGTGTTCTTCTTGCAGAGGGAAATGCGAGGGAGTATCACCTTCAAGATTGTGCCAAGTTATCGCACGCAGTCTTCATCATGTGAGGTAATGAATTTAATAAACCTTCCCATTTTTTCCTCAGTCCTGTAACTAACTGCCTGCTGATGGCTGAATGTTACTGCTTTCTGGGAAGTTGTTTCTGCCTGTCCTGTTAGATCACGCACACCAATTTTACAACAAAGATAACGGAACATGAGTAGGTTCCACCTACCTACTCAGCCCTGCCTTCATATTCATCTCATCAGTACCTTAACTAACTCTTTACAGCCTATTTTTAAAAAGGAAGAGAAGGAGGAGATCCTCTAGAGTTCCTTCAACTCATGCACTTAGGAAGACCCGTTAAAAATCATATTTTAAAATGCATTCTTCAGGAAGTCTATTAGAATTCCTAAGCTGAGGAACATTCCTCCTTTTTTAAGCAAAAAACATTATTTTATTGCTTTGGGCTGTTAAGGGTTAATTGAAGAATCTTTTTCCGTATAACCCTGTTCAGGTAAATTTGTGATGATTGTCTGTAACAGTTACATGTGACTTGATATTATGTTTCCATGCAAAATTAATATTTTGTCATTGTGAAAGAAAAATAGACTTGGAGTTCTATTCTCTCTGAGCTAGAAACTGGATGTTATGGGATTTTTGCACAATAAAATTGAGGTTGTGAAAAAAAAGAAAATTACGTTCCAGATTGCATTTGAAGGGAATTAAATTCTAGAAAGCACTAGTTGAGAGATACTGTTCCAGTGTAAGCATACAGATGACATATGCCCTGTGAAGATGATGCCAGTCTTTCTGTGCCACATACTTAACTGCATAAGCAGTTCCCAAATTAGAATTACAAGCATGAAATCACAATTCCTGCTGAAGGTGGCAAGCACCACCTTAATTAGACCTGAGATTTCATCTCAGTTATTTTTGTCTCAGCAGATGCTAGAACATATAAAAATACTACTGTCTTTCAAAACAATTCTTTCGAAAAAAAGAATTGTCTTCCTTTTATTAGAAGTCATCAAGAAATAAAAGGTTAAGATTTTAGAAACAGGTGGAATATTTGACAGATTTTCACTTGAGGTTAATTTAAGAAGTATAATTATAAAAGCTAATATTTTTCATGAAGGGCAATGCTCTTGTAAAAAAGTTTCAAATAAAAATTCTAGAATGTATTGAGGAATTTACGTATTGACTCCTATTCTGCAAACAGTAATAATATGAAAAGTACCTCATTTCCAAGTATTAGTATTCAGCAACTGGCAATACTACAAACTTCCTGGGAAGATGATGATTTGGAGAAAAATAAGTCCAACCTATGAATTTCAAATTAATACCATTAAGTGTCATTTTAGTAATAGTAGGTCATCTCTTTTCCTTAGTTTTCTGTCTTTAGATTCTTCGCAATATTTATTCCACAGGTAAGATGAACATGGACTCCTACCTTCATGTGGACAAACCAGGGAAACTTATTTATCAGTTTGTGGCTATCTGCATTCTTTCAGTCACATGCACCTAAGTCTATTCCAACTGCTCTGTTGTGACTCTGACTTGAGTAGTTTTAGAAATGCAAAGAGTAGCTTTACAAATGCTACATAAAAAGCTACTGATTTAGATTCATCCTATTAAATGATCTCTAGTCCTTTGTTACAAATGGAAAGTTTCCTTTTCAGAATTTTTCAGGATTGTGATTCAGATGAGGAATCGAGTTCTTAGAATCAAGTTCTTAGGCATTCATAGAGGTCAAAAATGGATGTTGAATGTCATTAGTAATACCCAAAGCATTCCTTCTAGCGCTCTCTGGCAAGATTTATACAGAGATAGCAGGTGTTCGCTAGTGTGTTGCTGCTTTACTAGCTGAGCTAATTTGGGCATTACTTCAGATATTTCTAGAACTCTGTTGGATGTTTTTTTTCCTGCCTTCCTTCATGGACAGTTGCTAATGTAATATAGTTTTATACCAACATTTTAATATAAAATACAATAGGTATCTCCTACTGTGATCACATAGGATTGCAAAATATCTTGTTCATCTTAAATATGCAGAAATAAATATCAGAGATGAAGATTGTCTGCCTACATCCTATTTTATACAGAATCTGACTGTATGCCATTGTATACAGCAATGGAGTAGAGTAACGGGGAAGGGTTGAGAGGAATCTATTTTGACCCACCTGAGATTTGCATCTCACTTGTCATTTTTTTCTCTTTAGTGGACATTTAAGGGAAGTGTTGAGGGGTTACTTTCTGAATATGAAGCCACTTTTGCAGATATAGAGAAGTCTGGTCCTTACAGGATGTAAAAATACTTGAGCATTGTTCCCACATTTCACTGGGAAGGTTTCAAAGTCTCAAGCGAAACAAAATCAAACTTTTTAGGTATTCATGCATCCATGCCTTCCATTCAGTCTTCAGGGCTTTGAAGGCATTCTTAAGGCTTTTTTGAAGGAGTTGGGGGGTTTTAAAGTGCTCTTTTTTTGTTTTTTACTTTTTAACTTCCATGCTAACATATATCGCAACTATAGTTCATTTTGAATTTATTTTTTCTTAATTAGTGTTTGTTAATTTTTAAGAGAAGCAGTTCAGATATTCTTAAAGACAGATAACATAGTTATTATTATTAATATTCCTGTAGGTTATTTAGGAACACTTTTGTGCTTCAAAAAGGCTCTTTGACTTATTTACTTTGTGTTTTTACAAACCAGCCACAGAATTTTCTCCGCAAAATTTGAAAACATGTCCCTAGTCTAATTTCTGCAAAGAAAATTAGAAACTAGTGCAAGAAAATGGTTTTAAGGTTAGGTTTGGACTTAAAGTTTGTAATCTTGACAGTCAGTTTAAGACCTAGAAGCTTTTAATCACTAGCACACACTTCTGATTTTGTAGAGCAGACTATGCTTGAAAAAATAATACTTGTGAGTTCCTACAGAGTCTTGATCTGTTTTGGGAACATCTGTTGTTTAATGGTCAGCATGGTTAATAGCCTTAAGTTTTTCATGTATCTAGGTAACACATTTAACCTAGATGTTCTTTCCTGCTTCATGTCTCAAGGGAATTTCAGGCTGATATATGTAAACATAAGTAATTATTCTAACACAAATTTCCAATGGCTGATAGCTATATGCTATTTAAACACTTCACCTATTCCTATATCCAGATGCGTAAACATTTTGCTTTAGCTACATGTATGTTCTTACTTTCCACTGAAAAAAAAGAGTAACTCTTTATAGTTTTGGTTGTATACAAATGCCAAGGGAAGTACATTTGTTTTACAAGGAGCTTTCCATATAAACAACAACTCATGATTTAGAGTGTTTCTGTGAAACATTTCCATTGCTTCACTAAGAAGGAAAGCCTTTATACGCATGTATGTAAGATTTTAAAAATCCAATGGTAATCATCATGGATTTAAGAATAATATTTATGCAGCTTTTATGTAGCCTTGGAGTGTTTCCATTAGCACTGAGACCATGAACCTTTTACAGGTGTATTATAAATACTTTCAGGAAGATTCCTTGAGCAATATTGAAAAATATTTGCGGATTCTGGAAATCCATCAACTGTGTCATTAATATAGTTCTTGTCAAGCCACATTCAGTAGACGTAATTGATGTCTATGGGATTTACATGTCTAACTTTTTAATCTATCATTAATAATCAACGCTTAAGAATAAGAGATGGCAAATAGTTTTGCCATCATTTGGAAACGGTTGTGGCTTTTTTCCTCCAAGGATTCATCTGTGGTGCTTGAACTGAAGAACAGAGATCCAAAACTTTTCTGCTTTGTTATTTGGCTTGGGGTTAGAAAGAACTCTAGATATTCAAGTAATACTGAAACAAATTGATATCTCTTCTGCACAACTCAGGATCATCTGATCTTCCAAATGGTTTTTGGCTCTTAACCCCCAAGAGGACTAAGACTCTGTCATGTATTGAAGAAACAAACTCAAGAGGCAAACTGCAGTTTTCTGCTCCAGATCTAAGCAGTCCTGGCATTCTGCAAGGGAGTCTCTGCTCATTCCATTCTGTTTTCTCTAGATTATGCTTAAGATACAGTTTTCCTCTTACCTGATATTTTCCAGAAAGAAAGGCCAGGTTTAGAGGAAATAAAAATATAAATGTTTTTGAAAATGTGGCTAAAATGACATTGTATTTAAAAGCTGTACAGATGATTCTTGGTTAGCCTTATTTATTTATTTCTTGGAGTTAGTATTAAGGGAGAAACCATCAACAGAGTTCAGAAATACATAGCATTTTTTCAACTTGTTTTTCTCCAAATTACATGGGTGCTTACAGCACTTTCAAAGCCTTCCCATGCCAAACCATCACTTGACTAGATCACAGCATGTAGATCCTAACAAACCAGATTTCGAAAGTAAATTTTAAAAATCCCACCAAATTAAAATTTATTCTTCACCATTTCTTGAAGGTGAGAGAAATGAGCAAAAGCAGAATTATAAGCCAAAGGCTCAGCGACTTTGTGAAGGGGATTGGTATAAGTGGAAGATCTATTTGTGAGAGAAAAACTACTCTCAGCCATACTCTCAGGTTCAGATGATAGAACATATACCAAAAAAAAAAAAAGGTAACAGTCCCTTTGGGCATATATAATCCTTTTCTGTAATAAAAAGTAGCTTATGTGGTCTCATTTGAATGTTTGAAATTCTTATGTGGGAATGATTTTGTTAATAGAACTAGCACTGATTTTTTCCCCCAAGCTGTTATATATCACAAATAACTGAGAGAGCTAAATGAACGAGCATTTTGCTCTTAAACATGTAGCAGAAGTATACAGACCTACCTTGAGCCACAAAGACTTCAGAGCCATAATATTACTAAATCTATAGTCAGCTATATTAAAAGCAAAGCATGCATCTAGATAGCTAAGTATGAGACTTCTTATAAAGTCAAATCTGATTAGTCTAACAAGAAGTCCAGAAGCTCTAAATGAGTTTGTTACACATCAACTATATGCAAAAAGTGCATATGCAGAAAAAATGATAAAATATTGCTTTTTATTTTAATTGTTCATTGGCTTCTTAAAATAGCTGTGAGTTCTATCACATAATTGCTAAAAGTTAGTGAATAATAGTTGAGAAGCTTTACTTGAATGTTTTCACATGAATAATTTATCTGCTATTTTGATGTTTAATTTGATCACTAAGGGCACTTGTGTTGATAAAATATAGCAGGGATAGCTTTTCCTTTGGGAACTCTTTCAGTCCTTCATTAGGAAACATTCTTCAATGGAACTTTGATGTGCAACATTTCATTCCTGAACTCCTTTGGAGGATAGGGGATTTTTTTAACAATGTGTGGTTAAGTATTTGATTTCCTGAAGATGTGGCTAATTAAATTCAATTTTCTGATCTTACAGAAATTAAGTTTTATTATACTTTTAAAAACAGGGAAAAGATTGCTCAACAAGTAGCTTTTTTTTTGCCTTTGTAATATCCAGTCACAAATTTCTATTATCCTTTCCATAACATTTTCTAGTATGCCCTCTCTGCATGAGGTGCCTTTTTTTTTTGACATGTTTTACAAAGTTTAGTGTTAACACCCATAAAATTATTGGAGGAAAATTGTAGATTGCAAATGAGAATGGATGAGAAGGGGGAAGAAGAGAGTGTCCAGCTTTCTTCTCATATGGCAGCTTCAGCTTTTTCTGCTGTCTTTCAGACACTGCATATAGATCCATCTTATAGAGCAGAAACTGAGCCACATTGACCTCAGCAATCTGAAAAAAATCTGAAAAAAAAGATAAAAGCTTGTTTAAAATGCAACACGTGCCTCATTCTATTCAAATTACTCAGTGTGTAACGTTTAGGTAGCTACCTTTAGCAAAGACTCCAACGTGGACAATCACTTTTAGCCTTGTCAACTGCTTGAGAATTAAGAGCTCTGGGATATTCAGTAATTACAAGCTATTTGATTGCTAAGGCAAATGAAAAATAGTTACTCCATAGGACAGATCAAAATGTCAAACATGAATCTCCAAGTACAAAAATGTTCAGATTTCTGGAGTTTGTTGTGTGGAAACTTTCACAGATGAAACAGCTAAGTAGATGGTTATAAGGCTGTGGATGTAACTGTTCATTTAAATATATCTGTGTTCCTGTGATAGTGTTGTGTTGTTAATGAACCTTGTGTCTTATTTCAGAGAGATTCCCCCTCTACATCCAGACAGTCCCCAGCTAATGGTCATAGCAGCACTAACAATTCTGTTTCGGTAAGATTTCCAGTTCCACACAGAGCAAGTGTGAAAGTTTTGTTGGTGCTCATCTACCATTACTGTTCTACTTCTCGTGTGCTCAGTGGAAAATTATGTTCTACTGATAGAAGCAAGGTTATGACATATCTACCTCCCCATTTTCTTTTTTTAAGGTTTTTTTTCCAACATAGTTGTCTCATTAAAAACAATGTAGTAAGTTAAATATTGATGACTGTAAAGTGCCACATCAGTCATCCTTGAAAGGTTTGTTAGCTGTTTCCTCAAAGCTAAGTAAAGAGGAAGTCTAATTTCCACCCTAAACTTTGGAAGCAGTGTTTGAAGAAAGAATAATTGTGCAGGTGGTATTGGGAGAGATTTGAAGTTTTGTGTTTCGAGAGGCCTCTGGAATGTGTCCTGGTTTCCGCTATCTGAGTTAATGAATTGGTGTGCCCTCTGCTCTTGTGGTACGTGCACATACTGTGTGACAACATGAGCCTTGCCTGGATATGAAAAGCAAAAGGAAGTGGCTTTAAACTGCACTACGAACCGAGCTACTCATCACATCTTTAACACAAAGTACTTCCTGTGGCGTGTGTATTCAGGTAGAAAGGTGCTCTCGATCACCTGCATTGGGAAAGCGTAGTGGATGTTAAAATTTATGTTGTTCATCATTTGTCGTTGTTCTGACCAACGTGGTAACTGTACACGCAAGTTCCTTCAGTCAGTGCTGTCAGTATTGTGAGTTCTTGGGACTGGCTAAAAATTAAAACTAAGCCTTTTAACTAATAAGAAAATACAACTTAGAAATTATTTTCCGCAAGGTAAAGTACTTTATTCCAATGAAAAGTAGCGA
Source organism: Crypturellus tataupa (assembly GCA_034781795.1). Lineage (NCBI taxonomy): Eukaryota > Metazoa > Chordata > Aves > Tinamiformes > Tinamidae > Crypturellus > Crypturellus tataupa. The sequence goes on from JAWLRI010000379.1 coordinate 2,622,672, forward strand.
TATGGATGAAAAAAAAAAGAAATTTTGGTAAATTCGTTTGAATTCGTAACATGATTCATGGTAGTTATCTTATTCCTTGGAACAATTTATCACATTAAATATTTTCTATCATAAATTTTCAATATTTCTTATAGCATCCTTCTGTTTAAAATCAAGCCTAAGCATTAAGTGGAAAAAGGCATTCACATGAAAAGCCTCTTTCACTTACAGGTGCTTTTGTGTTGAAGATGCTGCATTGTTTATTAAAAAAGCACATTTTCTACCTGCTTAAACTTTTTACCTGCTTTCTTCAGCTTGCTGCTAAACAGCCTGGGTTTGAGTTTTCTTTAAGAAAAAAATATTTCTAAAAATGGGGCAATGCTTTATACTTTTGTCTGACTTACAATTTTATTATTGTGTAATATGAATCACTAACAAATGATGCTGTATACCCTTAAAAAGTAAAATGAAAATTTCTTTTCCTGGGTTGACTCTATTCTGCAGGACTTGCCATCGACAACACAACCAAAAGGACGACAGGTGAATAGATATCCTCACGGGAATTTTTATAAATTTAGCTGCTAGTGAACACCCCTGCTTATCTTTTCCTCCTCCATATCCTGTATGTGCTGGACTAAAACATTTGAGCTTGGAATTTTTATTCCATTTTCCCATTTTTCTTTTTAACTCATTTGTACGTGGCTAATCCAAAATATCATTTTTTCATGTGTCCATATATGTGACAGTTACAAAGTCATTTTAAGTTTAACTTGAGGCATTGTTTTAATTAAGAACGCTTTAATGTATTTACTGTTACACAAGCAAATGGTGGCCTGTGCAGGTTTTCATTTTGGAGGAAAGCTCAGTTTTATGTTTTAGCTCGAACTGACACGAAAAGGGATAATTTATAATAATTTAAAACATTATGTAGACAGAACTTCTGAAGCTTGGTGAGTTCATATTTAACTACTTTTACAAAGCCTTTCAAAGAATAAACTCAGGATAGTTTCTATTTAGAGCTGATAACTCTGAATATAATCTTATGTGTTTTCAGTCCTAAGGACCAGATTCACTGCAATCCGTAAATGGTGTAACCTTCACCTGAATGTTTATTGTGCATGCTTTATCCACGTCATTCTAACACAAGGAAAGATCTTCCCTCTCCAGAGAATTCCAGGAAATCTCTTTTAGGGTTCTGCAGATGATTCCTAGTTATTCTCTAAACAATTTTCAGATTTTTTTTTATTGCAGCTTCTAAATGAGCACATAATATGTGATTCATCTTCAATATCTACTCATTAAAATGTAGCATTTCCAGAACCTGCCTCTAAATCTTTAATCATGGAGATGAGCTCTTACTCTTCCAAGGATTTTAATAATATTTCTTGCAATTTATCTTCATGCAAAAGAGTGGACTCTATGATCTATATCTTTGAAAATCTTTTTGTACTGCTAGTTCAGTTATAATATCACATTTCTAAATCTGCAGCTACACAGTTCCTTCATGTTTCTGATGTGCTCTGAGGTTTTTGAGTCTGCCTGAACATGGTCCTTGGAAGGCTTCCCCCTCTCTCCCCACACACACACACACACGTCCCACCAGCATTTTTCCCAGGAGACAAGAATTAGTTAAAGACAGTATCAAAATGATATTTCTCTTCAGACTTAAACCACCTATACCTTTTTATTAATTTATTTATTTATTTATTTTAAAGGATTGTTTCCCATTGAGTCTGCATGTTTTTCTGGTAGCTTTTGTTGTCCCTGAGATCATAATGCTCCATAAACAGCCACTATTATCTCTGGAGGAGGATTAAATAGATAAGTAGGGCTCAAACTGGAGTAAACTGGAGCAGTTTAAAAGGAATAATGCATAGATGGTAAAAATGCTGTACGCTTTTCTATTCCTTTATTAGACTGAGAGAAAACAGGTAATCACAGCAGCATTTACTACCTCATAGAAAGCAAATTAGTAAGTCCTGGGTTTAAAATATCCTGTTTTTCAAATGTAAAAAATAAATGAAGAAAGAGGTTGGTTGTTTTGTCTAAAATCACACTTTCAGTATGTAGCAGAAAAAAAGATCAGTTTAGATTAATAAAGGTTGAGTTCTGTGTTAGTATTATCATCAGATGCTCTTGCTTTAAACAGATGGACTATTTAAATAATACTTCAGGTACAAGATGGTAGAGATTAGTCACTTTAAGTTAATTTCCTACAGCTTTATAGTGTATTTGGTTTACTAGAGGAATTAACTTTTTAAAGTGTCGAAGTAGTGCTAATACTGGGTATTTATAGCTTTTTTCTGGAGCAGAATTAGAGCAAGGTTGAAAACTGGTAGAGTTTAAGTGAAATATATTACTTTGCAATATAAAACACATTTTTAAAAATAAGTCTAGTCAATTTTTAGAAAATCAGCAGAGTACACATGGCTGTTCTGAGTCTCTACAGGGTAATGTGTGAAGCTCATAAACTGTATAAATTACCCAAACCCTTACATCTGATCTCATAGGTAACATAAATATTGAAAAGGGCATCTGATTTTTCCTCTTCAGTCTGTATCATGGTGTTCATGATGTTTAACTCTGAATTTTAAGTTCCTTGGACACATCAAGACTTTAATTAGCAACCAAAACAGGATGTCAGTTTTATTTCCAAGGGTTGATTATTTCCTAGTGTTGAGGACCTCACTAACACACAAAGTAAGGTTTGCTATATTATTAAGATTGTGAAGTCAAAGTCCCCATTCTTACTGTTTATGTCCCGTGGAGAATAATTTACTGAAACCATTAGTTTTAATTTCTATGGGAGTAGACTTTTAAAGAACTCTGCAGAGATTTCCACATTTCCCCTAAACAACCATGTGTTTTAGGCACAAACCTGGATTTCCTATTTAACCCTAAAAAAAAGAATACAGTATTAAATTTTCAAGCTAAATATTAATGATCCATAATGCAGCACAAGTTCATTGGACTGTTCAATAATATTTTTGGTCGTCATTTTTTTAAATTCATTTTGCAATTTTAGTTGGAAGTAACCTGCAGCTCAAGTTATAGGGTGCTAGATTTCAATGTGTAATGATTTATTACAAGTAATACTGTTCTGAGGGACTCTACAAGTTTATAGTAGATCCACACAGAGTCTTCAAAAATAAAAATGTATTTGTTGTTGCTGTTCAAGTTTTCCAGTATGTGGAAGACATGAGTATTTAAACTAATGTCACACCTCCATTTTTCACCATTTTTTTCCTTCTCATTTTCAACTATCACGTATGCTCTTGCCACTCAGTTTCTTCCTCTGCTTGTTTGCAAACAGTATGTGTAGCTAGGTGTACATATCAAATTTTCATCTGTTATTTTGTACTAGTAATGTCCATACCATTAATAATATGGCAGTGTCTTTTAAATACTCTTCTTTATAGATATATGTAAGAGCACAATTTGAATATGATCCAGCAAAGGATGACCTCATCCCCTGCAAAGAGGCTGGCATCAGATTCCGAGTTGGTGATATTATCCAGATCATTAGTAAAGATGATCACAACTGGTGGCAGGGTAAACTGGAGAACTCCAAAAATGGTACTGCAGGTCTTATTCCTTCTCCTGAACTTCAGGAATGGTATGGCTTAGGTTTTCTACAGAAACAAATTTACTTTTACTTGTATTTCTGTCCTTCATACTTTTTCACTGATGTACAGCTAATTTTTATGTAATCTTTTAACTTTTTTTAAAAAAGAGTGTTTGTCTCAGGTTCTGTGGTATTGATTATGTTTTCATATATACTAGCATGCAATATCAAGTGTATAGTTACATCAGAAAAATAAACATCTGTTTTAATAAACTTTATTTGTGTATTCTGATACGCTTCAGGGATCTGTGGTCTGAATGTTAGGTGCAAATGTTTATATGAAGGATTATTTTTTTTAGGTTCTAACCATTGTTTTCACTAATACTACTGATTTGCATGTACAGACTTAGGAATGAGGTGTTAAGGTCAAGCAGAAAGGTCATTGAGGGAACTGAGTCTTTCCTCCCCTTTTCTTTATTCTTGTGAAAGCCAAGGAGTAGAAAGAAATCATAGCACAGAGATTCATAAATGATATATAGTCAGTTTTGCTAGAATTTGGACAAATACCAAGTCCAGCACCATAAGTGTTATGGCAATACCTCAAGAGAATTTGTCAGTATGGGCTTTTTAGCCCAAAATATTTCATATAGGATTATTCATGTAAAAGAACTAGAGTTCTTTAAGAGTGTAAAAGCACTCCTACTGGCTGAGTGAGATTTTGGCAGAAGAGAAGCCAAAGGTAGATGGCTGTTTCATTGCATTCCAAGAGCTCCCTTGCAAGCCCTGGCATAGGGGAGACACTTGTATGCATCACAGCAGGGATTCATGCAGTACTTCCTTTTAAAGGTCAACGTGAGGAGACTTCCACAGCTTGCCCTGAGATAATTCAGACCACAGTGGCCTTTCCAGTCCTCGTACTCTTCCAGTCCAGGCTGCTGCAAAGTGGTCTGCAGCCATTTTAGTTTCCCTCCTTCCCGTGTTCCCATGATCTGTGGGTTTTATGTTCTACCACCATCTCTACAGCAAAGCATCTCTGTAAATAAGTGCTTGTCATCAAAATGCAAGTTTTGAAAAGTTTAGTGTATTTTTGTACATTGAACAGACTTTTTCTAATTCTGTTGTCTTTTAAAAATATATTTATTGCAATAAAATATATTTTCTACTCCATATGTCAGGCGAGTCGCTTGTATTGCCATGGAGAAGACGAAACAGGAGCAACAGGCCAGCTGTACTTGGTTTGGAAAGAAAAAAAAGCAGTACAAAGACAAATATTTGGCAAAGCACAATGCAGGTATGAAAAAAAAGATGAAGGTATCTTTAACAGGTTAAGTTTTTAGCAATCTAAACATTGCCATAATTGCTCAGCTGGCACTGTCATAGAAACCTAATTAGTTACTTAGAAAAAAAAATGTAAAATTCTATTCATGCCAAGATCATTTTGCCTGTTCTCTGCTATTTAAACATAATGCTTAACCAGTGAGAGTGAATGCAAGCAAGCTACAATGAAATAAATGCATCATAGCGTAAAATAAATGCATCGTAACATTTGCTTGATTTGTTTGGTTTCTGTATTCAAAAGGAGCAATAGAAACATCAGGATATGAATTTTGCAATCAATACCATCTTTTAAAAATTGTACTGTGCACTACAGAAGACTCTCAGGAAGCAGCATTGTTAATAAGTGTATATTAGTTATAGGCTGTATATGTGAAAAGCTTATGAAGGGACATATTTCTTGGAGACTTACAGCTGTAAGCAGAAGAGTCGCTGTGTATTCAGTGTGTGTTTTCCCCCCTAGTTGGTCAAACTGAAAGTTTTTTCTCGTCACAGTGGCTTATGTCTGAATTTTTTAATTCTGCATAGATTGCTGGCAAATGAATTGGTTTATAAAGTTTTGAAAACATAAGCCTGTAGACTAAGATATTCTTGCTGAGAAAAATTCATTAGTTCAGTAGGAAAGAGGAAGAACCCATTCTTCATGAGAAGATTATTTTAGTTCATCTTGTTTTTTAATATAAAATAATATGCAATCTGCTTTTTCATTATTCTTGCACGCTAGATCGACAAGTATGTTGTGCCTTGAGAGAATGAGATTATCAAAAAAAGGACAGATTTGTCCAATTATAATTAAGTATTTTTATATAGCATTAATTTGGAGATAGGAACGCTGCAGTTTTTTTCTTAAACGCTCAGGAAATACAGATGTGTGTTTTCACCTTTCTTTTTATCTTAGGGCAGTATCAGAACTCATAATATATCAGTACTACAACATTTAAATTAAAACTGATTTGAAGTTACAATCTAAGAAAGTGAAGGAAGAGTAATTGTCTCTTATACTTCTTAATTCACAATTACAGTTCACAGTTAAATACACAATTGCACGTTAGTTCAAAACCCCTTTTGTACTGACTGCGTTTATGAGACAAATGCAGATTTATATTTTTAACTTATTTTCATTCTTTTTCTGTTTTATCCTTCTGGATGTTTTAGAGCTTTCATTTCACTGCAGTAATATGAAACTATCTTTTACTAGTTAATGACTATAACAAAAACTGTTGAGAATAAACTGGATTTTTATGACCTAGAGTCTTTGACAAAACTGTTTTTAAAGTATTATCAGTTTTCCCAGTAAATGTTCACTAAACAGGCTTCACCCATCAATTGTACCTGTATAACAGTTAACAGCATAGCATGGCCATGCTATGAACTGGATTGAGGTTCTGAACTGGTCCAAAATCAACACAATGGAAAATGTGGATTCTTTTTCTATAGAGCAGATATATTTTCTTAATCCAAGTCACAGCGCAGCTACGTAGTTAATAATATCAGTGGGACTGAGCATGTCTGCGAATTCCTACAAGGGAATAAGCAAAGGAAAGGTTGGCCAGGGAAGAAGCAAGAAGTGGCACTGAGACAGATTTGTTGTGTGTGAAGACACTGAACACAATAAATCTAAGTCACAGGAGGATAATTTTTACTTTTCTTGATTGACATAGGATGAGCATTTTGGAGTAGATTGTTGGCCCTTTGACTTCACACTTTGCCTGCCTCAGTGCTTATCACTATTAGTGCTGTTGGTCATTTTTCATTAGAACACACAGTATGCCACAAATTGTAAATATTAACATGAAAAATTATCAGAATAGGTATTAAACAAAATTACTATTACCTGTTGAAAGCCATCTGACACTTCCCCTTTCTCCTAAAAAGTCAAAAGTTTGACGAAAGCACTGGTTGGAGCCAGAATTTCTCTTTGAAATGTTAATTCACCTTAGGGGCCAGGAGATATTATAGGTGATGCCAGTAACACCTGCAGGGAATGAAGAAATATGTAGGGTATCAAGAGGCTCACTGAAATTATCTAATATTCACATTAACAAGTTCATTAACTGAGGTGGTACGGAATTCATTTATAGTATCATTAGCCATAAATACTATTACACTCTTTTTTTGCAATCTTTCAGTGCATTTGTCTCAGAATTCAAAACTGATCTTTTCTTCTGTTGGATCCAAAACGAGTATACTTGATTTGGATTGAAAAGTCTAATCCAGATGTCAAAATCTTGATCTCATCAGAAAGTTGTTTTTTTTTTTTTTTATCCTAATCGTTAGCATATAATTTATTACTTTAGCAATACGTAATCCTTTTGGGTCTTCTGTTAACTTCTCTTAAGGATGAGATTGTACTGGGATATTGAGAAATGGGATAGTAAAGTATTTTGCACTCATATAACATTTCTATAGCTAGCTAATGATTTGAGAGCTAAGATTGTCGATGTCCATGATGTTAGTGGAACTAAAAATGGGAGTATTCTACATACCAGATTTTGTTTTTGAAGCCAAGAGGAGAATATTGCAGTTACTTCTTATAAATAAATATCAATATTTTCTCTTCTACAAAAAAGAAATTTATCATAACACTTTTCATCTCTCCATGTTTGACCCTAGGGTATTGCATCATTTAAGCAGCAATTTCATGATCATATGTCTCAGCATTCTGAAGGCTGTTTTAAAGCAAAGCCCACGGGAAAAAAATAAATACCCTTCCATATTAGGTTCACTCACATTTTTATAAATGCTCTAATAATAACATTTGCATGTTATTGCAGGACTTCTTAAAAAAACACTGAAAGAAAACATACTAGAACTGTGCTTCATATTATGCTTAAACTGATGTAAAAATTGCCAAGCTTATTTTGTAAAATATGTTTATCATTTCTTAATGTGATTTATTTGCCTTGTGTTTAGACTATTGCATGGTAAAGTTTATTTTGTGCATATACTTTTTATTTTACTAATATATTATGAGCCATATCTCAATGACCCCTGTACATTTTTCATGCTGTCTTACTCCCAATGGCCTCTGTGCATGTAAGTAACCTGTCAAGTGACAATGCCTCTTTATTTGCTTCTTACTGTTTCCTTTCAAGAACTCCTTTTCTTTATTAGCTAGTTACACAGAAGCATTAACAGATCAGTCTCTGAATGTGCCCTGTGCTCCTTTCTTGTTTATAAGAAAAAAATAATAATGTTCCTTTTGTGTTTGAAAACCCTACAATCATTAGATAATTCCCTATAGACCAAGACATATGTTCTCCATGCTCCTGGTTTGTGATGAAGACATTAATGTGTCTCATTTTTGGCGTTTGTTCTTGTTTGTATCTAACATTAATGTAGTTTTGTTCAAGAAGAATATAAAGATTTTGTTTGTTCGTTTGTTTGTTTTGTAAGAAGAAAAGATACTTATGTGCTATGTGGTTAGAATGGTAGAACTGTAGATCTTTAGCTCTTTCTAATATCAAATAAACGTACTGGTTAATTTAAATACTGGGAAGTTAGAAAAAGGGCAGTAGAAAGAATTCCATATTCCTGGTTGTGTGTAATGGAAGAAAAAAATCACTAAATTTGCACTCCAAAATAGAAGATTGAAAGAGATTTTCCTTCAAGTTGGAATTCAAAATGGTGCAAGTGGACAGTTATGTCAGTTGACTGGTTTGACCACAATGAAGTAGTTGTACCCCTTCTCCATAAATAAATAAAACGTCTAAAAAGGATTAATTAATCCCTTACCATATTTCTTTAACTGGGAATATGCTGCAAGGAATGTGTGCTTTCTGGGAAGCTTGACAGTCTTAATATCCCTTGATCATGGCGAAGGTTCACAGGGCCAGCCAAGTGCCCTGACTGCCTTCCCAGAGGGGTTTGGAGGAGGGGGAGAGGAGGAGCCCAGCTCTTCCTGGAACAGGGACAGGATGTAGCTGAGACAAACATACCAGCCCCGCGGCTGAAGCTTTCAGAAATCCCATCCATTAGATGCGGTCTCCTCTCCCTCCTTACAGCAGCAACAAGGACAAAACTGGAAACTCTTGTTAATTGTTCTTTTTTTCACACTTTCCGATAGCTATAGTCTTCAAAAATACGATTAAATGCCTGCAACTCAGTTTTTATTAGAATTCTGCAGAAATAAACAAAATTGCTGTGTTATTGGGCACAAGGAGAAACAAGATGATTTTAATGAGCAAAACTTGATTTGAAGACATTATATACCTTGGCAATTGACAGTGGATTGAATTGATGGAGTGGATGGTTATGATGGAATTCATACTTTGCAGTTGAAATTATTTCTGAAATACAGAAATGTTTTTGTATTATATTCTCATTTTTACAATAGTGGCAGTTCTTATATGTAGAGCAACATCAGCACTTTTCATTAAAACTTTTCATTCTGTCACAAGTTGTAAAAGCATGTGAATTTAGCTAGCACTTGTGTTTAAAGAGAACTCTAATTACAATTAATATGGTAGTTGTTTTGAAGAAGAGATATTGCAAAGAATTAGCCATCTTCTTATTCGTTCTCATAAATCTTGTTTAAATAACAATTATGAAAGTAAGCCCTACCGTTAGTGTAAATAGATGTTCTCATACTGTATTCATGTTGGTCACTGTCTACTGATTTTTTTCCTTTTTTTTTCTTTTTATTTTTAGTATTGCTAGCCCTTAGGAATGCAAACATGTGAATGGCATGCTTTTTAGCTGATTTTTGTGGTCTGCTGAATACTGCATGAAAGGACATGCAAACTCTTCAGAGCATTTCAGTAGCTTTGTTACTGCTTTTTAACAGTTTTTAAATGAATGTTTTTGTTAAAAATGCTTAATAAAGTGACTTCATTTTCCTTAATGTATTACATTTTACTGTAAATCTAACACTTGTGAATTTGTTATTTCTTAGCACAATTAATTATCTCCCTTAATATGCCTTTTTCTCTTACCCCTGTGGGCTTTTTTTTTTTGTGTGTTTTAGTGTTTGATCAATTAGATCTCGTCACATATGAAGAAGTAGTAAAACTACCAGCATTCAAAAGGAAAACACTAGTCTTACTAGGTAATTTTGAGTTATTATTCTGAACAGCTAGTTTGAACCTCTTGTGGTGGCAGATATATAACTCATTTTTGTGTTGTGGATTAGGTGCACATGGTGTTGGAAGAAGACACATAAAAAACACTCTCATCACAAAACACCCAGACAGATTTGCATACCCTATTCCTCGTAAGTAGCAATAGTAAATGTAGCACAAAGTTGTATATAGCATTTTTGACAGCATACCCATTGTAGTATTACATATGTTCAGTTGTACTGAGATGAAGCTTATGCTAAAGATGTGATAATGTTGGATATATTTCTGTTTTTCTTTTTGCAGAGGGAGGGGTAGTTAATAACACCACTTTCACATTGAATATTTTATAGTATTCCTATTAAGCATATTTCTCTTTTCTCCAAAAGTCTATAATTTAGTATAAAGACTGAAATGCACTTTTATTAATTTTACCATGCCTAAATGTTTTAAATTACTTCTCACAGTCCAGCCTTGAGGACTGGTAATATATTAAAGTAACTGCATGTTTCCAGACCTGACAATAAGGAAAAAAGCTTTGCTGCTCAGAGGCGGGTTGGTAACAGGAGCACTGGGATGATTGCGTTTGATGACAGTCTCCACTACTGCCACTGCAGGAGATGCATATGCTAGTAAACCGTCTGCCAGATACATACACAGTTTTCTAAAACAAAGTATTATGGAACAAAAACATGTACCAACTAAATCGGTGCGCTCTGTTTCAAGCTGACTTCAGAAACACCATACCTTGCTCAGAAATGACATTGATGACCACTGCACATTAGTATAAATATTTTTATACTTTGTTAGTGCTTTACTTTAAAACTGCAGATGAGTGGTTTTTTAAGAATTTTGTTGTTGCTAAAAAGCATTGCTAAAAAATACTGCTTTTAAGAACATATGTATAAACCTGCTTGGTTTACAGTGGTCAGACAGCACTGGTTTTAAGTTCTCTGGACTCACTAAGGGATCAGATACCCCATTTACAAGCAAAAGGAAAACATAAAAAGCTAGACCTTAGGAAGCATTAGTCTGTAAATTACCTTAGCAGTAATTGAAACTACACTGTATGCCACTTTACTGACTGTATCTAAATACTAATATATGGAAACCGTCCAGTTCTGGAAGGGTATGATGTACATTACACCTATGTCATCTCCTATAGACAAGATTATATGGGGGCTAGGAACTCCACCAGTCTGTCCTACAAAAAGAAGAATAATACAAGTTTAACATACAGTATGTCTTTCATCCAAGTCCTCTCAGGCTGCACTATGTTAGTGTTTTACTTTAGAATTACAGATGTGATTTTTTTTTAACAATATTTACAGCATTTTTATAAAAAAAGAAGATTTCGGCGGGATGTAGCAGAATGGTCAACCAAAATGCCATATTCAAGCTTAATAATGCTTTTGTATTGTGTGAAATTTCAGACACAACCCGACCTCCAAAGAAAGATGAAGAGAATGGGAAAAATTACTACTTTGTATCACATGACCAAATGATGCAGGATATATCCAACAATGAGTATTTGGAATATGGCAGCCATGAGGATGCAATGTATGGGACAAAACTGGAAACAATACGAAAGATCCACGAGCAGGGACTAATTGCAATACTTGATGTAGAACCTCAGGTAATTTATATAAAAAAATGGGACCCCTCAGAAATCCTTGCACCATGTTTTATTGAGATACATCTATTTCTGTTTTCATAGATTGAATGCTGTAAGTCATGCATACAGCAATATGGGACAAAAGTCCCTGGAACACTGAGGTATCAACTTAGGAAGCAGACTTCTGCTAGTCTTCTGGTTAGAAGAACATGCAACAAAAAAAACTTCATAGGTTAGCTTGGAAGAAGACTGCTATTACCTAAAATGCTGTTTTCTTGCAGAATGACCGGGTCAGTGTAGTTACTTTATAGTCTTTTGTTTGTTTTGATATTACAGCTTTTTGAAGGAGGGAGGGAAATGAAATTAGGAGTTCAAGAAATATCAATAGTTTGTTCATTCATGATACAAAAGCTTCAGTGGAAGTAGTCTGATATATTTTCTTTGAAACACATGTAGTTATGACTTTAGTTCAGGGAATTTTTATGTCTTTTGTTACTGAAATAAATATCATGCTTATTATAGCAGATGGAAAAAAACAAGGAGAAATATTGAAATACCTTGAAAGGTTTCCACAAGGAAACTCTGTTTCCTTTAGTAACTGTTCTATCTTGACAACCACAGAATAGGTCTGCACATTATGAAACGCTGTTTAAAATCAAAATTGTGACTAGTATTGTCACAACTTGCTTTCTTCTTTCTTCTGAGTGAATGGATTCAAGAAATAAAAATTACTTAATAAGAATTTCGTAACAGCAGTAAGATACTTGACTAAGGGGTTTTACACCCCTTGCCTGTTTTTAGTAAGGTATTTTTAGTTATGTGAGTTTCGGTGACTTTCATAGGATCATTATGTTTAGAGGAGCTTGTTTTGGTAATATCTATAGGTGGGTTTCAAGCAGCAGAGATGAAAACCTTTTTGGCTTGGGAACAGGATGGATTTAAAAAAATAATTTTAAAAATGGACAAAAGTAGTATGGAGAAGACAAGGAAGTAGAAGGAGAATAAATAAATAAATAAATAAATAAATAAAAAGAGACATTTAGCAGTCTTTATATTATCCAGACATTTGAGTTCAGCTGAGGTAGGTTTACTTATCCTGTAAGTATCCTGTAAGCTTCCATCTGATCTGGAGAAAAGTTTCACTTACAGTAGCATTTCTTAAGTCATGACTAAGTCAACTTATAGCTTTTGCAGAGGTTTGGTTCAGAGGAGCTCTGTTGTGCATTTTACTGCATTAGTGCTATGCTCATTACCCTTTGTGCTTTTTAAAACTTTATACCTCTCATTTCACAATATTTTTCCTTCTTTCAGAAAAATAATAATAAAAACAGCTAGAATGAGTCTGACTAGGAAAAAATATATAATTAAAATTTATTCTTAATATTTTTTTTCTACCACTTATGGCATCATGTATGCTCTGTGCTCTGTGTATGGGAAGAACCTCTCTGAAAATGCTAAAGCCTTAACTGTATTGAAAAATCCTCATAATCGCTCAGTGATAAATGTAAAATTAACCCCCTCCCCAAATCAGGACAATACTAAAAGTGAATTGTTTGCGTTATGAAATGCTTGACTCCACATCATTTAAAAGCAGGTAACAGTTTTTACAAATCATAGGTTTCTCTAATCTTTTGCTCTTGTGACTAAGCTTATTTCACATCGATCGTGGGCTCTTCTAAAGTACCTGATTTTATTTCTTTTAACCTAGGCGCTGAAGGTCCTGAGAACTGCAGAGTTTGCTCCTTTTGTTGTTTTTATTGCTGCACCTACAATTACGCCAGGCATTAATGAGGTAAGACATGCTACAACATAGTATCTTACCAGTGTCAGAATTAAGAATGGGATTCCACTGTGCAGATAAGACTTTTGAATTGTTTCAGAGACTTGTGGGAAGATAAGAAACGGGATAGGGTTCTAATGAATCTGTTCTAATAATTCTGTCTACTCCAACAGTTTGCTGTTGCTGGCAGGAGTGGTTCTTCTAGCTTGCTTGTAGACGCTTATATGTGTTGGCTATGGCACTTGCCAGATCCTCTGGGGAGCCACTTGAGCTCAAGGGGATTTCTGGCGGCTTTCAAGCAGCTCACAAAGGATCTGGCAAGGCCCAGCCAGTGTCACAGCAGGCTGCAAAAGCACGCAACCAGAAAGGGAGGTGGGAGGGGAGCCTCGGATCTTCTCGCTTCCATAGAGGTGGGTTAGGCCATGCCACTGTGGCTTAGGAAGCTCTCCCAACTGTACTCTAATTCCAAAATTGTCCTTGTGCAAGCAAGTGGCGTAGCATCGCTTAAAAACATCATCACTCTTAGATTGCATCAGGCAACCATTCTACTTAGAGCAGCACTAAGTAGGCCCAAATTTTCTGTGAATTATGTAATCACTTTTGTGTGTGTTAATCCATACCTGAGGTTCAACTCCCAAACAGTCTTATCCTTGGCCTCACTCATCTGCCAGTGATATTTGCCTTTGAATCTTACAACTGAATACACTGAAATTGGGAGAAAATGTTCTCCACGGTACGCTGAGGAGAGAAATATACCCTTTTTTGGCACTGGTGGGGAGATGTTTATTCATGGCAAAAAAATAGCAAAAATAAAGAAGTATTAAATTTAAAATATTGAGGTTCATGATTTAGGACTATGTCTTAAAAAAAAAAATCCAGTGATTAAAGTCTCAGGCACGTAGGCACATAGATTGCTAAACAAGGACCACACTTCAAAATTGTCTGAAATTATGAATCAATTCAACTGAAAGAAAAGAAATAGCAGTAGCAAGAGTCCTTACCCCAGCCCAGTGCCCTGTTTTGCAAGATTTACTGTATTGCTTAAAGAGATAAGCAAATTATGCCAGTGTATTAGCAGTTTACAAGACAGCAACATAATTTTAGAGTGCATGCTTCATATTTCTCATTCATTTTTCCTTTTTGAAAGCTTCATATGCATAATAGGTATCCCTTTCTGTTTATCCTCTTATCCTACTTTGTTTATTTTACAAGCACCTTATGAAGACACTTCTGTAAATGACTGTCCTTTCCCTCACATGTTTTTTTCTTGAATTTCATCTTTACTTTTCTTTTCATTTTCCTGCACTCGTACTAATTGTACATAGCTGCCAAAATGGTGCAGAAAACTGCCTGTAAGTACCAGCTAGGAGCTGATAAAGGTAGTCCTGGTTATTTTAGTAGTTTTAGAATGTAGATATGCTTGTTCCCATTCAACTTTACTTTCATTATTGAATATAAATTTAATGTAATAAAAAATTTAGACATTTGTGCTAAAATATATGTAATGAGGATTATTTGGTAGTAAAAATGAACTAGAGGGTAAAATTTCTGCTCATTTAACTGTACCTATGTGCTTCATGGTAGCAACAGTGCAAAGGCCTAACCTTAAAAATATCTGTCTTGAAGCAATTTAGCCTGTCATAAAACACACCGCATATCCCAATATGCACACAATAGGATTGCATGGTAGGAGTCAGGAGACAAAATATTTTGCTTCCAAATTGAATATAGAAATATTCTACAAGCAGTTCTGCAGAGGACAAAACCAATTTAAGCCATATAGGAAATTCCCCAACTACCCACCTGCTTCACTGCAAAGAAACATTAAATCAAGTTTGTCAGCATGGTGAAGCAGAGAGAAGAGAGGGCACCGTGGGAAACCTCGGAGTGATTCCTCTCCTTCGGCATCACAGAGGAACTGACAGACACCACTTTCATGATCTTTCCTGAGTCATCTGTAACTTCTTCTCCCTTTTAGCTATGCTTCCTCCTTTCCTGTAGTCATAGAGTGGAAAATTTTTTTTTTACAATGTTTGTAGTTCATCCACTGTTTAAGTTGAGGAGATTTTTTTTCTTTTTGCTGTTGGAGCAGAATAGGCAAAGGTTTGATGGCATCTTAATTCTTTGCTCACAGTCTTAGAAGGGAATATTAGTCCTTTGTGCCTTGGCTGTCACTGTTCCAAATAATGGAATAATTACATGCAACTAAAAACACATAAGATCTATTACATGAGAGCTGAGGGAATGAGAAAAGACAGATGTTCTGCTCCCAAATATGAAATTTAAAAGTTGTCATTCATTTATCTGAATACATTGATAAATATCTTATTAAGATATAATATATCTTAACACTATTGGAAGCATGAA
Source organism: Crypturellus tataupa (assembly GCA_034781795.1). Classification (NCBI taxonomy): domain Eukaryota; kingdom Metazoa; phylum Chordata; class Aves; order Tinamiformes; family Tinamidae; genus Crypturellus; species Crypturellus tataupa. The sequence continues at coordinate 2,638,370 of JAWLRI010000379.1, forward strand.
TTGCGGAGAATGTTCACAGAAAGATAGTTGCTTTAATGAGAAAAGTTCATACTTATACATGTTGTAGGACACAGGGAAATCTGAATAGCAATTAGGGCTATATATGAGTAAAGAGCTCCAAACGAGTTCCTGCTTCTTTTTTAGGCAATGGTAGTGTTGTGCCACAGGGCTAAAATTCATTTAAAAGTGCAATATGGTTTTACTAGAAAAGGGTTTAAAAATAAAATTAATCTTAATGGGATGTGTTTAGAGCACTAAGAGTATTCTGCTTGACAAGCACCATTTTTAGTACATTAAATTTAAGCAGAAAAAAATCAGATCCTCAGCTGACATGAAATGCTGACTATCTTTTGAAATCTCTGAAAAGTTGCCAATTTATCTTTCCAGGAATTTGTCAAAGGTACTGAGCCATTTAAAATATTCCACAGAAATATTTAATATTAGTATTTACCATATTGTTCAACCTAAGAGCAGCGTAAAAGAAATTTGAAGGCACTGATATTTTCTACAGAAGCCACAAGCACTGTTGCAGTTGCATATTATTCCGTACAAGTAGCATCCCCTATGCAAAGTGCATGTGAAGAGTACTCGTGCGACTCTGTTTAGTTGGAATTTTTGGTTATTATCGAGGGCAGGTGACATTCCCTCCCCATTTGGGGCTGCAGCTCCAGGAAACGAGCAGAACTGTAACTTGGAGGCAGAACTTCTTCTCAGGAAGCGGTTGGTTTCATCGTATAGGGAAGGAGAACTAAGGAGAAGTGTTTCAGCGCAGGTTATTCCCTTCAGAGGACCTGAAAGCCACTGCATCTGCTTGTCAGTGTAATTAGCTTTCCGAGTATTTGTAACAGGTGGGTTTTTTTATTAAGCAGATAAAGTTCTGTTCCTAAAATAATCTCTTTTGAAAAGGGCTATAGGCACTGCTGCTGTCCTTCCTGCAGCTGCTGTGCTTCCTGCAGAATCAAAAAGTTCGTCCTTGTTGTTTGAACAAGTAGGATAACCCCATAGATACTACAGAGCAGGAATTCTGTTCATATGTGTGCTGTTCATCTGTAGCTTTGCCCCATATCCACCCCAAACCATGTGGGAAGGGAGAGAATTACTTATTCCTGTGGCTATTTCAAAAGTTCTTGGAAGCAGCAGTCTGTGGACTCTAACAAATGATCTTTTGCATTTCTAAGTGGGGGTTACAAGAGGCAAACTCCAGCTGGTACTTGCGTACCACTCCAGAACGCTAGCAATAAGCTTTCCGCAGTCCCTGTCCCCTCAGGAACCCAGGGCAGCAAGCCCATCACCCTAGCACTGCTGGCAATAAGGAATCAGGCAGAGCATGACAAAAGCAGGAGATTCCCACAAGTCCACAAAAGGATGTAGCTGATGGTCCCTCTGTCTTGACCTTGAATGGCACAGCTCGTGTGCAGAATATCCCCTCTGAGGTGCTAGAGAAGCGTATTCAGCAACAGGAACTACTGTGTGTAACGCGAGAGAGAGAAGTTGCGTAGCAGGAAATGGCTTTAAAGGAAGCACCCCCAAAAAACCAATGCTGAACAGTAAAACATTACCAAAACTGGGAACAGCTGCTACCCAACAGTATCTCCCGTCCTGTTTGTAGTGGTCCTACCTGGACATAGGCCAGGCGGCTTGTATTTGTGCGCTTTGTACATCTTATTCATTTATGGTCTCCCCTGCTCCGTGTCTGTGCTGCTTTCCTACGCTTTCGTCCCATGCCTTGCCTTTGGGATCCTAGGCGAGTGTTTTGTCCCAGTATTGCCAGCTAATGAGCTGTGTTTGAATGTGAGCTTCGAGAAAGAAATTGTGCTATTTCTTCCTTGTAATTTCCACAGAATTATGAGGGCTTTTAAGTCATCCATGTGTATTTTTTTCTTCTTTTCTTCTATGTAAGCAGCAGCTAGAAATCTGTAGTGCGGGAACGTGGAAGGATCCAACTTACCTCTTTATTTTTCTGCTCGTTGAATAGGACGAATCACTTCAGCGCCTGCAAAAGGAGTCTGAAATCTTACAGAGAACATATGCACACTACTTTGACCTAACAATTATCAACAATGAGATTGATGAAACAATCAGGCACCTGGAGGAAGCCATTGAGCTCGTTTGTACAGCGTCCCAGTGGGTTCCTGTCTCCTGGGTCTATTAGGCCGGGCTCCAGATATGTGGGGGAAAACAGACAAACAAAAACCTTACCGTTGCCGGGAACCACCTCATACATGGAAAAAACCTCTTTGTTCTTGACCTTGTGTCAACAGGTCTTGGCCCCTAGAGACTACCTAGATGTAGTGTGACCTAAATTTATAATTATTGTCATGTCCTAATAGATAGGAGGAGGGGGGAAAAAAAGCGCAAATTTAAAGAGACAGTATCTTTTTTTAATCATTTCTCCTAAACTTAAAAAAAATGTATCTTTAAATGTATGTATTATTCAGTCCTTTGGAATGTTATATTTTTGGAAATCATAGCTTTTTATTTCGAAGGCCCCTAAAAACTGCACAAAATAGATGCTGCTTTCTATAATCTATTTTAATAGTAATAATAATATGATTCTGTTACCTTTACTTGGGGGTGGAACACTACATTCTTTTTAGAGTCTGATTTTATGGATTTGGAATACTTTGCTCTCCTTTATTTATTTGAAATAATTAGTCTAGTGGTTACAAAACAAATTCATAAATTTTAAAGGCCTTTCTTCGCTTTTTTTTTTTTAGAGTAGTATTTTTAAGTATTTTTGTGTAACATCCAGGTAATGTGATACTGTCTCTTTGAAGAACTCTGTAAGACTTTTAGAAATTTGAAATTGGGTCTTGACTCTTAATGCATGTGGACAGTCGCAAGCGTTCATGCCGTTGGTGTATCTGTGTTGAAAAAACTGTAATCTACAGCAAAGTACATTCCGTTCATGGGAAAAAGTACCCAAGGGAATAAAGTAAAATATTATTCTGACTAAGTTGTAAACCTATGCACATCCCTTGCATTTTGGGCAACTTTATAAAAAAATGATTTTTATTAATAATAATCATGTAGTGAAATGTGTTTGTAATTTTGTCTCAATTTAATTTGTTGTAAGGTGGGAGGGGGCAATTACTGGTTTCACCATTTCAGATCTGTGTTGTCTGAGAGTATTAACGTTTTAATTAAGTTGAAGCAAAGAAATGCTGATTTTTAATATGTATGTAATTGTTTAAAAATGCACACATTTTAGAAGAAAATAATGTGCAATGAAGAAACCAGTTCAGGCATTGCGATAAACTGACTATTCCAAAAGACTCATCTACAACAGCCCTGTAAATTCCTTTAAAAATGGTAATTGACTCTACAGTCTGACCAATTTTTTTTATTATTTTATTTTAAATATACTTCCTTTTATGTGTTCAACAATTAAATGCTTTTGGGTCCTTCATTTCATCACAGATTTATTGAGGGAGTTTGAAGAACAAATCAGTGACTCTTATAAGTGAGAAAACTCTTCTTAAAGGGCCCAAGTAGCAATGCGGTCTACAGCATATTCCAGGGAATCTGCTTACAAGTGCAGTTTGAGCTAATTTAGAGTTAGAGCAGAGTCGAATAAGAAAATTTAGCCATGTGATAACCTTATGTAATGTTTTGTTTCCCTCCTTCATGCCCTTACCAGCCCAGATGATTTAAATTTCTTCTGAAAATGCTTGACAGCAATGGTTAACAAGCATTCCCACGTCTTTTCAGGCATCAAAAATCAGATGCTCCTTAAAGCAATTCGTCTTAAAAGCTCAGTTGGTTACTCAGTTGTATGACATGAACTCATAGCATTTGTGTTAAAATTACACAGTGCCCTTGAAGGGTTTATCCTTCAAGTTGTACTGTCAGCTGTAATTGATCTACAGGCAGTTTGTTGTTTGGGATCGCTGCATATGTAGTCAGAAAATGTTCTCCCCGTTAACCTTTATCCCACGGTGCATAGGCTGCTACTGCTGTCCCGCCTCCTCCTGCTGCATATGAGGTGACCTAACCTCTCCGTGTCAAATCCATAGGAAAAATCTAGGTCCGGCTACGCCTCCAGGACAGCCGAACGAGACAACTTGTTTATTCTGCGGAGCTTTCGCAGCACAACTCCCGCTCCTTGGTGCAGGAGGGAGCTGGAGCCAAAGTTTCGCCCTAGGCGCAGAACTCACTGATGCTACAAGGGGAATCACTGTGTGACTGAGTCCCAGAACGAGGATCTTACCCCACCCGTGTGACTTTGCAGTTTGTGGAGAACTGGCAACTAAAATAATGAGAAATTATCTTGTATAGACCAAGCATAAACAAGTCTGTGAATAAGAGGGCACCTATCAGATTAACAGTAGCTGCTCATCTGTTCTGGATTTAGCCTCTTTGAAAGGGGATAAATACAAACTGTGAACTATATAGTGAGTAACAGGTATTTTTTTTCAAGTACTAGTGTGTCTTTTTAGTTTTGGATGAATCTTAGCAGGTGTACTTGTAGATCAGCTGTTGCAATGGTAGTATTAAACACTAGCTGAGCTCATCAAGTAAAAGGTCAATTCACTCTCAAAACTACCTCTTTTCCCAGTAAAGCACAAAGATGAGAAGACTTGCTGAAAATCAAGCAGTGGAGTGTTTCTGATGTTAGAAATACAAACTTCTCTGGTAAGCATTGGTATCTGATTTCAGTGACACATTGTGCATCTCAAATGTTTATGGCATTAAACAGGTAAAGTAGTTTTGATAATTAGGGTATAGCCCACCATAAGTGGTTTGACTACACACTTTTGACTCTGTTAATGTGAATTTCTTGAAGAATCTGTATATTCAGCCTGTAAGTAAAGAAAACTCATAGACCCATGAGGGTGCTTCTGCCTTATGTAGATGAAAATAAGTAGTGATTTAATATAACTGATATGCTTTTCTTCTCTTAAGTGGAGTTACTCATTCTGTTAATACTACACAGTAAAAACTCTGACTTGGAGAGCTTTGGTTCTTATGTTTCCACTGCATAACATTTTACCAAGAGACAAAACCATGAAGCACATCAGTTAGTGTACTGTCCTGCCTTCACTTTACCATGGACTGTTTTCCTTATAATAACCTTAAGTAGCAAAAAAACAATGTACTTAGACTCCACCTAGGCTTTAAATACAACCAAACCATATAGCCCAGTGAACTTTGTGAACCAGTTGCAGCACAGTTCTGTAATCTATAGAGCAAATCCATAATTCCTTAGCCTGCCTGATCCATACCTCTTCTGACTCCTGCCCAAACACTTCTGATCCATTGATACTATTTGTATGGCATGGAGAGGGCAAAAAGTTCCTGTAAATTGAACTGGAATTTTCCCTTGTGTGGGGAAGCCTCATGCAGATGCAGAGCTAACATTATGATTTTTTTTTATAATTTCCAATTGGAAAAGGGACCTCCTAGGACTATAAATACTCCTGCATAATTTAGAGTATCTCTTGGACTTCTCTAAATTTATGCTGAATGTGACCTCAGAAGTGGCCCTGGGTTTGGGAAGAAACAAACATTTCTGTTTGCCCCTTTTATACTTTATTTTTGTACAGGGGCTCATAGATTTGTAAGGAATACTTGATCTTATCAATATGCTGCCTCTCAGTCTGACTGCCTGTGATTTCAAGGTGTTAAATTGGTCCAATAAATGTTCATTAACTTCTGCTTCCATTTACTTAATAAAAGTACACTAGGTTATTCAATGTCTCAGAGTGATAAGATTATTGTATTGAACTGGTTGTCTAGTTCAGACAATCTTGGCCACTGTAATGCAACTCACTTAAAAAAGCATACACTTATTCAAAGTCTGAAGGATATTTCTGATGTCATCTCCAAAACTGAATTTGTCCATATGTTTTAGCTTTTGTTTGTTTGCTGGTTTGTTTGGCTTTTATTTGGTTTGGGTCAAGAAGGATGATGTACCACCGTCCTTTAACCAAAAAACACTACCTGTTCTAGAAAGTGAGTTTCCAAGGTTACCCAATTGATTTTGAAGGGACAGCTTAGGAGACAACATGTAACAGCCTGAGCTGGATTGTAATTTTTAAGAACTGAGTTCTAGAGCCATTAGGAAAAAATAATCTGCAGACTAACTTCAGTATTTGTTTATTTTTATTCTTTGCTCAAAGGAAATTATTTCAGAATATTAGTATTATTTGTATGAATATTTGGAAATATTACTGAGGATACATTACTTTTTGCAAGTCTAGATATAAATGTTTGATGCTAGCAGTTCTAGTCCTGTTCTGTTGCACTGATTGGTTCTTGATACCTTTAACAAAGGCAATTGGAATTGACTTCAGGTCTTAAAATACTCAGTAGAATAAAAAGCACAAGAAAATTACATTTCTAGATAGATTCACATCCCAGTTAATGGAATAATCACAAAAAAAGTCCTATTTAATGAGCCACTGTGTGTACTACTATTAACAAGGTAAGAGACGATTCCTAACTTTTACCAAGAAGACTGCTTCAAATTATGTCAAATACACGTTAACTAAATTATCTTCGCACAACAGTAGCTTATCATAGTCAAGCAATGCTAAGGTAACTTCTTTCAAATGAATTATACCTTATGTGAGAATGAATGCAGAAGCGTGTAAGTTAGAGCAGGGTGTATTTTTTCTAATAATACAAATAAATACTAATCATGTTCCAACATTTAAATACTTACTATGCCTTTTTTTTTTTTTTTACTATTAAGCATACCTAACTGTAAGTTTCTTCCACATAAGTGATTCTTGGTCAGATAGTTTTCTGCTCCAATCCTGTGAAAGCTGTACTGAAACAAGCAGAGAAACTTTTGAATTTTTACGATTTAGCCTAAGAGTTTAAATGCCTTTAAAGCCTTTTTTCCAAGTGTCTACATTACATAAATATTCAGTTCTTATCTGGGAAGTATGTCTTCCTTAGCTGTAATCACAAACAACTTTTATGTGACCTTAATCTCTTTCTAAGAAAAAATAAAGAAACTGACAGGGAAAGATCAGTAAGTTAAATTGGGGAACATCTCTATCATATTTCCTTATGACTAATATCTGTCTTGAAGTTGGTTTTGTGTTGTGAAAGAGGCTTGAACCAGTAGCCTATGTCATACCTTGTCCTCAAAACCGTTTGTGTTGAGTATTAGCAAAGTAAAGCAATTGCAGATTTTGCTTGACCAATGACAGCTCATATTTCTATCTGCATAGAGGAAATACCCATGAGGAAGACATGAATTTGCTCGTGTGTTCACTGTAGCTCATCTTGAAGCTGAAAATGAGTCTTTTTCTCTGTTGCCAATTAGTCAGATGGAGTATTTACTATTGGTGTTTTTCACAAAATGGTCATGGTAGTGCAGCAATCCCTTTAAGTAGGGGGAATAATGTGTTGACTGTGCTGGTTGCGAAATGGGGAATATATTACAAGCATGACTATAAATCTTTAAAACACAGGAGAACAGGGGGGGAACTCCTTGGCCTTAACCCATGCCCAGATCTATTATTGAACTAACTTGTTGAATATATGTGAAGAGATTTCTGTTCATGTGAAAGAGCAAAATTACCTTATAATGGGATCTATGTTTGTGCAACTGAGGGGTGGAACACAGCAACACACTTACTTAGAAATTTGATTTTTAGATATGTTTTCCTAGCAGTTTAAAGATATGTCTTTCTATATTACTTCTTATGCCTGTTACAAAAGGTCTTTGAATGATTTTCTCCATATTAACCAGAGGAGGAATGAGAAAGAGCAAAATATTTTGTAGAATATTTTAATCAATTGGAAATACTGTAAGTTGAAATAATTTTGCAACACATTAATACAAAGTACTAATGAATTTATCCTAAGCTTACATAAAAGTTAATTTTGAAGTCTTTTTCAAACCCAGTCCTTTTTCACTAAATTCACCAATTTAGATGTCTAAACATGTACTCACTCTGTCCTATAAACATTTTTGTTTATCAAGGTAAATATAACAAGAGCTCTGTGTCAAAAGTGTAAATCACTAAAGATTGATTTAATACGTCATTGAAGGCTTCTAAAGCTATGCAGTTGGCAAAAGAGAATAAATTGCACGGTGTTATTTTATATCAATTATGAACACCTTCAAAACATTTTTTTCTTATTTACATTTGGGGAAAAAATTACACTGAACTGTGTAAAAAGCAGGAACTCAAAAACTCATAAATAATATTGTCACCATGACTCTCCTAAAGAAAATACTTTGGTTTTCCGTGTTGGCTATCAAAGTAAGCATTTCAGTCCATCCTTCAGAGTATTTCTGAAGTTTCATGAGAGAAAGTGGACAGAGATCCTGGTTCTGTATCTCTGCTGCTTCCAGGAAAATACCTGTTTATTTCAGCAGGTTGAACAACTTGCCCTGCCTGGGTCTGTGTCTGAAGGGGTTTAGTTCTGCAGAGCACGGTGCCGCCTGGCAGTCTGAGGGTTCTGCTTTAGCTACATTATGTTGTGATGATTTGTGATTTTAAATTAGCAAGACTTCAGACAGAGCACAAAATCCTTCAGCTTTCTTGTGTGCTACTTGATTCAATGTTTTCCTACTGCCTATTGTTTGGCAAACTCCTTCAGTGCAAAATTAATCCATTCAGAGCAATGAAATGATGCCCAATAATTTCAAGCAACTTTCATTTCTGTTCAAGTTTTGTGTTTTCACTGCTATGTTTTCAACATCCTTACCTGCTTTTCATCCTTAAAGCCATTAATTTGCAAGTTGGAGATGGTGAGGGTGTTGCTCTTCAGTTACCCATTCCTGCCCTGTCACATTTTTGCAGCAGAGAAGTTGCCTTGAAAGCTCTGGTGCTGTGTAGAGTGTTGTCCAATGCTTAGTCTTAAACTAGAAAGGTTCTTTTAAGACCTAACCACAGTGATCAGATCCTCTCTGCTCAGTCTCTCAAACTCTGTTCTTGATTGTGGGAAGAAGCCAGGCATGAGGGAAGGATACCATAGCTTCTATGTAATTTTATATATGAAGAAATCCTGCGGACTCTTGCGGTCAGGGTTCAGTGTCTGCTGCCTTCTGAAAGACAGTCTGGCTTTGTCCATGGCAAACAAACCTTAACAGCTCCTGTACAGGGAAATTTGCATTCCCTGGAGATATGTTTTGGGAAACCCACATGACTGAGAGCGGAGCCCCCTCAAGACTCTGGTCACGAGATCATTGGAGCAGAGAAGAGCTTTGGGAATTTGGGCTTCCATCTCCAGCAAGTGGTAAGTTGTTATGGTTAGTGTTGTATCCTGACAAAAACCCAAAGTTCAAGTGCTACAGAAAATACTCTGCTAAAATAAGATTAAGCATCTCTTTGTATACTATGATAAGGATGAGAAATGGGGTGATTGTAAGTTACAAATTCAATCTACAGAGCAAGGCAGAGTTTAAACTGAACCATCTCTTACATTATTTTTTGTTTTGTATTTAATAAACCCTGAACTTTAATTATCTACATGCTTTCTTGGAGAGCTCATGCCCAACCAGACTGCTTCATATTGTATCTGTTTATAGAAATTATACAGTAGGGTTAAACCAGCAAAGAGAAAGGTAGGTTGCCTGCAGAGAAGATGACATACAGTGGTTCAGTGGAGCAGCAGACTTGGGACTTGTGAGAGCCGGCATCGGTGTTGGACACCCATGTTCCTCTGCTGAGCACGTGGGGTAAGTCACTGCGCCTCTCTCCCTACATTTCCTCTTCTGCTGGGTCATTTGTTATTTATTTAGGTTGTAAGTTATGTGCATAAGGAGCTGACACCCATTGTGTTTGTAGTGTCAAGCACAGGAGAGGCCGCTAGGCAGTACCACCGTTACAGTAATAATAGTTCTTTGGTACTTAAAGCTGACCATTAGGCTGAACAACTATGATTAGAGACGTTTGCAGGCATTCTCCAAGCATTTAAAGTATGGTAGGAATTAGATAGGTGGGACTTATGCTATGATGCACTGTTCCATCCAATACGGTTTAAGTAGGTGCTGTCAAGGCCTCCATGGGCCTCCAGCCTGCCTAGAAAACAGGTGCATGACCATTCACCTGTCCACCATGACATGGATGAAAGATTTAAGTATTCCAATCCTCACAAGCTCCTGAGTCTATTCAAGGCATTTCACAAATGAGCCTTTTTTTTTTTAGTATACGCCTACCCTGGCAGTATATTTCTTAAGGTCATTCACTGAATGAAGGCAGAAAACTGAGAAGTTCCCTAAGCTAGCGTAAGGGAGAAGGATTACCTTGGTGCTCTCTAGGGGAGATCTCCTTTTGCCAAAACAGCAGCTAAGGTAGCTGAAAATTCTGGCCTGTGTGCAGGATGTAGGTAACTTTATAGCTGTTTGCTTGCAGCAATTCATGGTTTACTTTATTTCAGGAGCAGACTTTTCATGCGGTGGTAACTGACTGAAGATAGTTGGTCATTTACTTCCTCAGAGAGGATTTGAACACTATTAGCCAAGTAGATTAAACCTATAGACATATATTGCCATCTTGATGGACGAGGAAATGACACAGAACTGTAGGAGTGGAATAGAATCATAGAATGATTATGATTGGAAAAGACCTTCAAGATCATCAAGCCCAACCGTAAATCCTTCAACATCGTACCTGTTAAACCATGTCCCTAAGGATGCAAAATTGCTCTCTGTGCTCCACTGACCTTGGGGCCAAATATGTCCTGAGCTGGACCTTGGCTGTCACAGTTTCCAAAACTGAGTCACTTAAAATGATTGTCTGCAGTGTGGAATACTCACCAGCAGACAAGGCTTAAGCAGAGAATAGGGAAGCTCTACAAGGAAAGGAAGAGCAAGAGCCCTCCGAACCAAAGCAGACCTCCGGGTCAGCTGCTCCCCAGTCTCTGCAGAGGTGCCCTCCGATGGGCGGCCCTGCACCCCATGGTGTTCCGTGTGGCCGGGGCCACGGCCCAGGCAGCGCTGGTTAATGGGGTTACTAGCAGCCACCTTCAAATGACACCAAGTTTTGCCACTCTGCTAGATTTACCATCTCCTAGGTCTCTCCCCCTGAACTCACCCAGTCCTCTCAGCCTTGGCTAACGAGAAATCCTAGTCCTGCAACTGATCTTACTTTCTTCTGCCACAGAGCTTTTTCTGCTGTGTCTTTTCCTAGGTACCAAGACCTAAGATGAACATATTTTAGACGAGGATGTACTACTAAGAGGCATGGTAGTTTACTGCATTATAATTTATCACTTAGTGTTTTTTTGGTTTATGGCAAGAAACAGTTGCCTCAGGTCTTTCTCTCCTCAAGAGCCCAGCTATGCCCATAACAGTTTGTGTTGTGTCTTCCCAGATGTATTACCTTACGTTTATCAACATCTGTTTTATCTGCCATAATGCCCCAAATTACTTGGCTTCCAGGTAATTTGGAATTCATCCAAGCCTACTTCAGGCCTTGCTGACCTGAAGAAAGATATTTCACTGTTACTTTTTGCCTATCAAAAGAATCAACAGTTCCAGCACACGTATTCTCAGAAAGCCTTATCTCACTGCAAGTTTATCATGTATTTCTAATTTCTGACCTCTGCCAGTCCCTACGTCAAGAAAGTGTCTGCCCATCTAGTTAACTGATATATCCTCTTGTCATGCTGAGACATGGTCATTCAATGTGGTGAGGAATTGCTACTCAACTTCTTCCAAATTTGTAGGCACACAGCTAGTTGTCTTTTGTTAGTGATTTATCACATTTGCCCATTTGTTGACTCCTTTCCCTCCTCACTCAGCTTTATTTTCATGATCAGAAGGAAAACCCTACTGAGCTACATCTATGCACGACAGTTGGCTGCGAGGTCACCCCACTTGGCGCTTAGTGTTTCCTTGCTTGCAGCATCCCTCTGCTGAACACAACAGAGACTCGGCAGGGGGCAACTGCTGCAAAGATGGCATTTTCTTGTGTATCAACAGGCATCCTCGTTATTTTCCTCATTCCAGAAGGACGTCTCACCTGCTGAGGCTGTTGAGCCACCAAGCAGCTGCTGAAGCTGGAGTGTCACCAGGAAAAATGAAAGTATCTCAAAATACCCTTCAATTTCTTGCCAACCTGAAAGCCCATCATCACACTGGAGTAAGCAACACAGGAAACCAAGGGTAAGTGTAGTTCTGACTTCCTGCCCTCCCGAGTGGGAGATTATATCATAAACCATACACGGCCAAGGGTCCGTCATGAGTTATGAGCCCATTTTTCTCATAGCAACAAAAAAACATGTCTGTGCAGGACTACAGTATATGTGTCCTTTCTGTAGCTAATAAACTATATTTCATAGGAAGACACTTTAAAGAGTTTCATGTGACTGAGGGAAATGCCACTTCCTTGTAATCGCCCAAGGAGGACTGTGTGCCCCTGGGCAAAACTTAGTAACTGCCTGAAGGCAGTTAGCTCACCTAGTGTGCAGCCAGACGCAATCCGCTGTTGGGTTTTTACTCATTGCTCCTCATTTTAATTAAAACCAGCTTGGAGACTGCAGAACTACTGTTTAAAGGAACATGTAGGAAGAAATAGAAGAGCTACAACGATGTAATTTCCTAAAAATAAAATAAAAAGGTATTAGTGCACTAAGGAGAGCGAATAAGAAAAATCCTTTAACAGCAGTATTTTTATACTATGGCTGTTAAATAGGGCCTGTTCTACAGCTATGTTTCTTAAATTCAGTTGTTAATGTTCGGATTCTGAAAAAAGAGAATATCAGTCCTGCTACTTTGGCACCAGACCTTGCTCTCTTGAGTACATCATATAGTACAAACCAGTAACTGAGTGCAATCTTTCTAATTTAGATTATCCCAAGCTCAATTTGAACATTTTTTTTTAATCCCCAGTTTAAACCACTTATGTCCTCCTTTACTCACAAAAATTTAGGAAAGTCATTGGGCTTCCAATTGTCAAAAAGGAGGCTCTTTGTATGTGTTGGGTTTTTTTTTCTTAAGCTGGGACATTTTAATGAGCCAATCAGCACTAGAGGCCTCCTGTCGCAGCACACTGAGGGCAGTAGCAAGCCCAAGTCCGCTTGGAGCAGGAAGGAGCAGTTGCCGTGGAGGGAAGGTGTTTTATCGGGAGGAGGCGAGAAGAAAGACAGCTTAAACGAGCTTCATTGCAGACCTACAGCCACGTCAAGAGGCTCCAGTCACAAGTCAAAGCCCCCTCGCCTTAGATTCCGATCAAGCACAAGGTGAAATTAGCTCTTAAGTCCAAAAGGAAATAGGATGAGCACACGAAGCAAAATGTGGAATAATGCGTGAGTATAGCTAAGCTGCTAGCCAGTTGTAGACCTTTTTAAAATGCCTCTGGATTCTTTGTAATGTAAGATGTACTTAATTATAAATTAAGACTTTGCTGTAAGAAGTCACCCTTAAAAAAAAAAAAAAAAAAAAGAGAGAGAGACATGAAGAGGGAAGTAAAAAAAAATCAAAGGATGTGGTGAAGGTGAAGACGAGAAAAACTGCAGAAGTAAATGAACACTTCATGTTCAAGACTAGAACTAACCACAGAGTACAAGATCAGACTGGTTTACTAACTGCATAAAAGGGTCACAAAATCAGGTTTGGGTAAGACCTAGTATGACCAGAAAACATCTATTTGCCAAATTTCTACTGTTTTTTGCACTAGCAATTAGAGGATAAAAGAATGACTTTGCTCAGTACAAAGATCACCTGACACTGATCCTAGATTCGTTGAGGATCTGATCTATAGGTGCTTCTTTGTAAAGTATAATCTCAAGCTTACACAAAGATTCATCCAACAGCTGGATACTTGTTAGCATCTCTTGACATAGCTTTGTCTTAAGGCCTTATATATTTTCAGTATTATCTTGATATGTTTAAATAATTAATTACATGCATTTTTCTTTAAAGTGATATTTGTGCAGCATTTTTTTCAATTTATGATCTTCATTTAATGTTAAAGATTTTCTATAAAACTCTTCTCAAAACAGCCTTTTGGAGATTTCTGAGTTCTTTGAACTCTGTGTGTCCCTACCAGATGGCAGAAGGAGAGGCAATAAATACTATCAGTGTTTGTGGAGCAAACCCTCTAGTGTAACCTTATCTTGACTCTCCAAAAAGGGGCATTTAGAAAGGCATGCTCAATGTAACTGGAAAGTATTTTTCATTTTCCAAATTGATGCTGCCTGACAAAGTCCTAAGTGGGTCAACAGTGACCATTACAGGCTATTTTCTCCCACAGGTCCAAAAGAGAGGAATAGCAATTTTCTGGGACAAGATTTTCTTTCTGATTTGATTTAGTGGCTCTTGAATTTGTGATCATAAAACAATCGAGGAAAAAACTTATCCATTTCAATTTTTATTTTTAAGGGATAGCAGCCAGACATAGTAAAAACAAGAGTTAGCTACATACATAACTACCCGTTTTCAAAATGACAGTAAGTTCCAGGGTCCCAGCTGGCTAGCATTTTCTGCCATCACGGCAGAAGTTATCTTCATTTACAGTGATTTTTTTCTTTACTGAACTTGACTTTTCTTCCCAAGTAGAAAGATCCTGAAAGACTCCACAAGGTAAGCAAAATAGCTAAAACAGTTGTATTTCACAGGAAGCTACTAGCTATAGCTATAAATTTAAAGAAACAATACATGGGACATAAAGCTAATGTTAATGTTGATACGCTATCTCTAGGAATACAACATCTAAAGAGACGCTATAGAATTCTGGGACCAAGAATAATATACCAAATCAGGTCACTTCTTTTTTCTGTTTACTCTGGCCCCTTCTGCCTTCTAACGTAACAGCGTTGATTAGTGAGTCTATATTAAATAAATAAATCACCTTGCATCAGTGAAGAGTTGGTATCATACATAAGAACAACTTGCATTCTTGCAGGACTTCACACACCGCAGCCCGAGGACACAGCTCTCTGAATGGCCTTCATACGAGGAGTATATCCCACCACCAGGCCCCTCGGATGAACATCCGACTCCCTAAGAAAATACCCAGCGTCAGTTGCTGAGGGCAGAACTGGAGAGGAAAGTTCACCGTGGGCTCAGGCTGGCAACCCCATAACCCTCCAGCCGGGGTTCAGGGCTATTCCAGATGCCAGTTTGGCAGATGCTCAGTTCCATCCCTTGCAGATTACAGGCAGTAAAGGCAGCCAAAACGAATCAAACCATCAAAAAAAAAATCTTCTAAAGTTTCCCTCCAGCTCTGCGTCTATCTTCTGTCCAGAGGAAGTATTTCTATACCTGATCTGGGACCGGGGTTTACATTTGGTATAGAGCAGTGATTTTGCCAGTGGGGACACAACCGAAAGGATATCATGGGTGAGCGGTAGGGCAGTGTCCTCCCCCGTACACACCAAACTGCATCGCCTCAGCTACAATGCATTCAGATAAATACCACTGCAGTGCTCCCCCCGGGACTGTTAGACCATCAGGGCCTTGCCCGCACCCGCGTGCGGAGCGCGGGGCAGCGGAGGACGGAGCTCAGTGAAGCCCTGTCTTGTCGCCTTCGTGCCCATGTGCTCCCGGGGCAGCAGCAGCGGTGCACACG
Source organism: Crypturellus tataupa (assembly GCA_034781795.1). NCBI lineage: Eukaryota > Metazoa > Chordata > Aves > Tinamiformes > Tinamidae > Crypturellus > Crypturellus tataupa. The sequence continues at coordinate 2,653,852 of JAWLRI010000379.1, forward strand.
GCAGGTCACGAGTCCTCGGGCAGGGATAAAGGGCTCCAGGTGCCGCCGGTGCCTCCCTCCTGCCGTCGGGGTGGGTACAGGCACCTGTGCCCTGCGGCAGCCCTGCCCGCCCTTCCGCCGTATCTCCACACGGTGCCAAAGAAGGAGCTGACTTCAGCAGCCTGGAGTCCTCTTGAGGCCCGGCTCACGCTTCCCCGCGCCTAGGCCCGCGATCCTCTCCACCGCCCTCTTCCTCAGGGCCTGTGTGGAGGGAGGTTGCGCTCAGGAAAGCTGGACTCGATCTGTAGTCCTGTGGTGCCCTTGAGGGTGGCTTCAGGCCAGAGACAGATTTTGCAGATAGATAGTGTCGATTTGTGAAGTGACGTTGAGCCATGGACTCACCACTAGCAACAGCAGCTTCACCCGCTGGAACAGTTTTGCAGCAGGACTCTCGCCCCAGAAAATTAAAAAAGTCAAAGTATTCATGCAAAAGACAGATTTCTAATTTAATTTATTTTCTAATCAAAAGGCTCAAAACAAGAAAAACCTTGCAGTGATATATTGGCATCCACCCACATAATTAAGTGCTGCAGTGAAACAAGCCCTTTGCTAAGACCTGGGAAACAAGGATTGTGAGGAGCAAGACGGGCATTTCTAACGTAATCTGAGCTTCCCCCGCACCGACAGCCATTTCTGCAGCAGCCGTTTTCTTGCTGTCCTTTCCAGAAAGCGATCGATCGAGGCAAGCACATGGAAAAGAGCAATCTCAGCCTGCTATAACGAGGCCTACGGGGAAGGTGGGACGTGGGGGAGAGGGGAAGGGCAGCGCCGAGCCCATCACGCGCCGCACGGTGCCAGCCATGCGGCTCCGGGGCAGCCACCGCGGCACCACGGTGACACCGGGAGGAGCTTTCTGGGGCAAGCGCTGACTGAGCGTGTCGACTACACGAGACGTTTACAAGACCGATGCCCCCAAGTCACTGGCCCAGAATTATACCATTCTAGACCTGACTGTCTCATACAGTAAAGTATGAGGTACAGTCCCCTTGTCCTTCAGCTCACAGTGTGAGCTCTGCTGAAACCTGCATTTTGAGACGTTTCATATTCAGATCTAATCTGTAATTTGCAAATTAAGGGGGAAAAAAAGCATATCTTTGAAGCAATAATTAACATGAAATCCACGCTAGCGATTACACAGTAAGAAAATCTTCAGTTTTAATGTAATTCTGAGCAGAAACTGAAAGTGAGGGTTATAAAAACAAATGACTCACTAGGCATCCATACCTGTAGGAAGTGAAAAATAACTGTTTGTTCCCAGTATCCTGCCATCTGTGTCAAACCTGTGTAGCTAAACCTTTCCTGGCAGGATGAAATGTTGCTTCCGCAGAGGCATCCTTAACCTAATGCGCCTCCACAGCATTTGGCTGGACCAGGTTTGAAAAGCAGACTTTTATAATACACAGATGTATTTAGCATTTAAGAAGATTAATGGATTCATAAATAGCCTGGAAATCCAAACTCATTGAATTTAGTGCATCGAGCAGGTCAAATAAGCATTTATCAAACCATCTGGCCTCTTCCTTCCCTAGGGAAAAAATTGTGGTCTCTCCAGAGCCCTCACCACAAGAACTGTGTGCATTTCCTGCGTTTAACTTTCCCTAAAACTTGCTGAGTGCTAAGTACAGAGCAATAAACCTTCACCTCCTTGGACAGAGCGATGCAAAGCAAACCAGGCGACCCAAAAGATCGTGCTGTGAAGCCGCTGGAGGTGCTGCTGGAGGCTCGGAAAAGCCCAGCCTGGTGGAGCAGAGAAAGAGGCTTCGGCTTTTCACAGGGCTCAGCTCTGGAAGTCGTGGACAGGATGGTCATTTTGTGTGAGCATGTGTGAACCTTCAGAGCAGCGATTTATGGCGAGGGCTGCGTGGCCGTGTGTGGTGCTGCTCACCTGACACACCGGGGCATCCAGCACTGTGCGCGCCCGAGGGCAGGAGTAGGGAGGGAGGAAGGGGTTTCAGGAAAGGTTTGGCAGTCAGTCCCTTCTTACACTGTTTCCTTTTTTACTTATATTTCATGTCATCTTAGCAGTAATAGAGGACTGCCTATGTCATAGGGCCGTATGCCACATTATGTTAAGCCATGTAATTTGATTTTATGCAGCTGAAGTATCACAAAGTGTGTTTGTACGAAAACATTGTTTAAAGCTCTTGCTACTTAATGCAGATGCAAGCACTGTCTTCTAGGCTCCAAGTCAAAGTCTGTCCTTTAGGCTGCAATGACACAGCTTGCCGTTTGCGCTGGAATATAAAATCTGTATTCATGTGTACCCACTCGAGCAGCCTACAAAGAGCAGAGCAATTCAAGGATCTTAAAATAAGGGTTTTGTTTACCAGTGCACTAAGCAATTAATTTATTTTCAAATGTTGTTTCAAAACATCAAATTGTTTTGTTAATGATGTGCTCTGTTTGTTACAGAAAATGTGACTTTTTCCTGGCTATAGTAGCAGCATTCATTAAAGATTTTACAGATAAAGCATATGAGATGCCATTAAAGAAAATGATGGCATAGTCGGAAAATATGGTATAACGTGGCATAACAAGTGGCATACACTGACAGCAGAAACACAAAATGACTTGGCATGTTTAGACAGTTGCGTCTGTCATCATCCTCTTCTGCTACTGCTGACATGCCATGAAATAATCTACAAATAACAGTATATTCTTCACAAACTATATATTACTTGAAAATTAAAAGCATTTGAAGCAAGCTGTATCAAATAAACAGTTAGGTCTAAATAACTTTCTGTTATAGAAGACGTTGACAAAAATGAGTCTGTCGTCTGGTTTTATCACATCTGTGCCTGACTGCGGAGGAAAGATCCTGGCTGTGATCACAGCCGAAACACGGTGCTCACGCAGATCCCCGATCGCAGACCGCAGCCCCATGCTGTGACTTCCCCCCATTACTGCTTTCCCCTGCACAGGGGCTGGGGCAGCAGGAACGAGCCCGCTGCCCCGACACGCAGGTTGAGATCGGGAGCAATTCATAGCCCGGCTGCCCCAGAGCAGAGCAGCCCCGGAGCGGGTCTCGGCTTTGTCTTCCTCTCATAAAGTCATGGGATAGTGGTCGTGCATTTACAAGAAATTGGAAAGGAGGAACCGTGCTGCACTGACTTTCAGTACAGGAACCTTTTCAGGTCACTTCTGTGAGGAACAAAAGCCACAGGCCTCTAAGGTAATTCAACCTTATTGCGATCCCTTCACCGCTGATCATCCACAAGGATCTGCTGATGCCTCTGAGACCCTGCGATCTTGTGGCACAAGTTCCTGGCACTGAGAAGGCTGCAACTGACTGGGGCCCAGCCTAGAGGCAGATCCAACCAACTGCCTGGAGCCAGGTACCCACCCGAGGGCCCCAGTGCCAACTTTTCGCTACCTACTACCTGTATAGAGACAGTGAGAACTTGAGCAGGAGCGGTGCTCCAAGCAGCCCTTGGACTATTTGCTCTGCACAATAACCCCTGTGAAAATAACCACGGTGAGGTGCAAAGAGGCCACAGCTTGGATGTGGTATTCTCCCGCGCCAGAAGAAACGCCATCGGTCAGTCCATCTGGCAGCGTGGTGTTGCTGAACACCTCCGTGGTGTTTGCCACATCTTCGGAAAGGCCCCTCTGGAGCAGGAGTTTCGAGATAAGGCTGTTGAACTTGCTCTCCGTGGTAGAGAAGGGCTCTCCACTTGGCGTCGGGCTGAAGGACGTGACGTTTAGCTCCACAGGGTCAAGACAGAAACCTTCTGGTGACCTGTCGTAGAGCACGTCCATCAGGTCGATCCCGGCCACCGAGGACGGGGCAGCGCAGGGGATGTCCCGGACCAGCCTGTAGCTCTCCATCCACTCCTTCAGCCACTCAAGGCGGCAGTCGCACTCCCAGGGGTTGCGGAAGAGGTACAGCCGCCCCAGGAAGTAGACGGGCTGGAAGACGGAGAAGGGCAGGGTTGTCAGGTTGTTGCTGTTCAGGTGCAGGACGACCAAGCTGGTGAGGTTTTCGAAAGCCCCTTCCTCAATGTAGCTGATCCTGTTCCGATCCAGGTAGAGAACCTCCAGCTCCACCAGATCCCGGAACCAGGTGTTGGAAATATTCCTGAGGAAGTTCCCCCCCAGGTTGAGCATTTTCAGGCACCTCAGGCCATCAAAGGAGTTTTCTGGGAGCTCCCCGAGCAAGTTGTCATTCAGGTACAGATACTCCATCTTCTGGCAGCCCTGAAATGCTCGTTCGTGGATGACGTTGATCCTGTTGTCCTGCAGATTCAGGTACTTCAGCTTGGTCAGGCCCTGCAGAGAATTATAGGCTACAGCTTCGATCCTGTTTCTCTCCAAGTAAACGTGGGTCAGGTTCTCCATGCCCCTAATGGCACCTGGGATCCTTCGGAAATTGTTCTGGAAACAGAAAAGCTCCTGCAGAGCAGGGAGCTCAATGAAAATCCTGTCGGGGATATTGAAAAGGTTGCAGTCGGCCAGGTCGAGCTTGACGAGCCGTCGGAGGGCAGTGAAGGTCCGCATGTGCAGGTAGCGAATGTACTCGTTGTGGGCCATCTTCAGCTCGGTCAGGCTCGGCAGCCCCTTGAACGCGCCCGGCGTGATGAAGGAGATGTTGTTGTGGTTGAGCGACAGCGACTTGAGGGACGGCAAGGTGCCGAAGGCCCTCTCCGAGAGGAACTTAATGTTGTTCTTATCCAGGTTGATGGAGGAGGCCTCGCAGGGGAAGTCGCCGGGGACCTGCGCGAGGCCGGCGCGGTCGCAGAGCACGGAGCAGCGGCGCTCCTGCGTGCACACGCAGTTGGCCGGGCAGGATCGCGCGCAGGCCCACACGGCGTGGATGTGGGGCACGCACAGGAGAACTGCCGCACAGGGAGGCCCCAGAGGTGCCGGGAGAGAAACAGGACATGTTAGTGAATGCAATAATCATGACACAAAAGAAAGATACCAACGACTTTTACGCTGCCTCTCTTCTACCCAGAGTAGTGGTCACTCCGTATTCATACATATACACTGAGCAGGGAGGACTCACGAACGCCTCCTAGCAGCTTCCGAGAAGCCCTCCAGGAAGACGTCAGATCGCTCTAACTTCAGCTCTTTGGAATTTCTTTCTCCAGGGCGGCATCTCCTTGACAGCCACATGCTGATGGGGACCAGGTTTGGCCAGGAAAGTAGTCAGAGATGCTCTGAAGGCCACTAGCTCGGGTGGGTTGCGGTATTTTTGGGTGGGGAAGAGGAGAGGGCAGGGTATGCTGGTCTGGTAAGGCAGAATAGTTAGCTGCCTGGGGACAACAAGTATCCTTCATCTTTATTTATTCTATTTCTTTTCTATTCTATTCTATTAATTTTATTTTTCCTTTATCCATTCAATCTAACATTTCTCCACCACAGCCAAAAGCTAGGTGCACTCTTAGGTGAACTACCAGCTGCTAAAGACACAGTACGGTATCCTAAAACACATTGACACTATGTTTTGGGTAGAAATGTATAAGGAAAGACAAATTCAGGAACAATTTGGGGATGTTTTCTTCACGATCTCATCATGGATAAGACAATGTGCACCTCCAGCAACATTTTGCTAATTCTCCAGAGAGTCATCGTGGTATTTTATATTAGATAGAAGATGTCCTGTGAGTGGCTGCTGTGGTTTCCTGACACGTTAAACCCAATCAGGTGGATGTGCCATGAGGAAGAAAAGGTGAAAGACCTTGGAGGCAAATCAACGAAGAACAAAAAAGGTGGACAGCAGCCTCCACACAGAGACACTTTTGTGAGGAAAGAAGAAGAAAAACAAAGTGTAGGCAACCAGACTTCTGAGAAATAAACTTGTAAACTTGTTAGAGAGCAAACTGAAAACAGATTTAATTTGGCAATTGCTCTCAAAGGTACCTCCTGCCTGCCAACCTGTCACTCACTGAAAAGGACGCCACACCAGCTAGTTCTCTGTGCCGTCATTAGAAGGAAGTGGCGATGCTGCATTTTTCTGTGGCAGCTTTGCCGCTCTCCAGCTCTCACAGAAGGCACGGTTCTGTTCTAGACTCCAGGAGGATGCAAGATACCCCCTTTGCCACCAGGCCTCCATCCCAGCGCTGCTGGGCCCTTGGGACTGCTGCTGCGCGGCTGGGCGAGAGCCGTCTTCCCCGCTGCACTCCTGCCTGCGCTCCCCCACCTGCGAGGGGCAGCTCCCTGCGAGGGGCAGCTCCCTGCACGAGGGGCAGCACTCGGAGGTCGCAGAGTGGCCATTGCCCCAACGGTGGTGCTGGGCTGCACTTTTACAGACACAGCAGCACTTTGTGTGTGTGTGTATATACATATATATGAGTGAGGTGATTTGCTAGGAAGCATCAGTTTCAGCTAATGTCAGTCTCTTATTTTGGTAGCCCCTGAGAATTTAATGCACAGACCGAGCTACGGGCTGAACCACAAGTGCTCTGCCCATGCCCCATTCTCTTTAAAGGTGACCTGCAAGGTATTTCTGACTTTGCACCGGCTGTGGCTTCCGCAAGAGCTCAGCGTGCAAAACCAGCAGGCCCCCCCTGGCATCCTGCGAACTCGGGAGCCTGTCAGCAGGGTTCATTTTGAACTATCATCTGGATCACATTGAAAAAGACTTTAGATAGATAGATATGAGTGGAGGAAGCATCCCCAAAGAACTTACTTCGAGTTGTGGCCTCCTTCTCAAAATTCAGGTCCCACTCTCTTGTGACTGGAGAATTAGCAAAACAGTAACGCTTCAAGAATAAATAATAGTGAAGCACTCTGAGAGGGCAGGGATTTTATCAAGGTTGTCATTTTGTTTGTTTGCATGCTCTTTTTTTTTATTTTTCCTGAGTCCTGTTTAACAGACACAGCTAAAGAAAAGCTCCCTGCGTTGTTCGGAGAAGGTGAGGACCCTGAGGATGAAATGGGGGACAGTGCTGCAGCCTCGGGACATCTTTCTTCATGCAGGCTGCTCAGGAGGGCTGCCTCATTTGCTGCCTTCTTTGACTACTCCTCTTTGCTGCGTGCAAATGTCGCTCTTGTTTTGCAGTTACATAAACTAAGGTCCAGACAGATCAAGGATATGCCTGGCCTGAGGGCCCGAGGTCTGACTGCAGGTGTCTGTCTAGAAACAGCGGATGGAAACATTACTGCTGGCACGAGAACCTTTGCGTGGGCTCAGGGTGACATCCAGAGGGGCTTGTGTGCATAGGCCCCAGCGAGAGGGTCCCGAGCCAGCTCCAAGCATCGACATCTCTACCCAGACCTGCTGCACCTGTGGGTTGCAGAGCAGCCTCCCTGTGGGTGCTCTCGGCAGCCTGTTAGCGAACAGCTCCCAGGTCCCTCCCTGTTTACTCTCTAGTCACTCAACAAAGCAACTTGAACCCAAGTCATTTGCCAGCCCATTCTCATTAAACTAAAATAAACTAAAAAGAAAGCATTAAATGATTTTTTAGTGCTAAGGCTGGATCCCAGGCTAGTAGCATTTCACAGCACACATCTAGCTTCTCTGACTACAGGGCTGTCTCTTCCCCTTGCACTCTGACGTCCAAGGACTAAAAAACATCTTCCAGACAGCAGGAGCCCCTCAGTGCGGGAGGCATCGTGGCGTTCCCCCTCCTTCGCCTGCAGAGGAAGCCCACCCAGATCCTCCCTCTGGATGACCCCAGCCCCCTGGAAGTGCTGCTGAGAGCACCGGGAAGAAAAATGCCTCTCGCGTGCTGGTGCCCAGTGGAAAGATGTGGGGCTAAAATGAACTAGGAGGAGTGCAGAAGTTTTCAACGTATAAATCAGGTTAAAATAGCAGGAAGCATTCCCGTCTGTCCTGCCTCATTCCCTCCCCTGCACAGAAAAAGATGCTCTTTGTTTTAACACTGCATCAGACAGGACAGCAGCTGGAACGAGCCTCCAACTCACTCATGTGAGGGGCTTGTGCTCAAGTTAAATGATTGTTTATCATTTCTTTAAAAAAAAAAAAAAAAAAAAAAAAGTGAGATTAGGAAATGAACAAAATTCCACCAGGCATGGTTTTCTTTCTTTGCTCTTTCTAGTAACACAATAATTCAGTATTTGCAAGGAAAAGCAATAAATCAATAAAACTATTTGCATATATATATAAGGACTATAAGGATAAAGAGGCAATGCCCACAATACGTGAGTATTTATTTAACCTACACCTTTCGGGACAGTCTGTCTAATCCCCTACTGGGTAAAGCAGAGTTAAGAGCACTACTCACCATTTAAAATGATCACGAACATTACCTTGATTAGTCACTAGTGGCATTTCAGGTCTGGCAAGCAAACTTGAGGGATCTAAAAGCAGACAGGAAGAGCTGAGACAGGTTTCATCCTCTCTGACATCTGCCTGCATCGTCTTCCCATGATAAGTAAGTTTAGAAAGGAAGAGGAGAAAAAAAAAAAAAGATGCTCTCTCCCATAGGGATTCAAACTGACCAGGTCCCCATCGCTCCACAGCTTCCTCCTAAACATCTGCCTTCCCGCACTGACCTCTCCAGGGAATCCAGGAGCTTCCCGCTATTCTCCGTCACCGCTTGCCTTCACCCTTCCCACCAGTGGTTGGACACGGGCTTTCCCGCAAGCCAAAGGTGCTCGTGCAGAGGAGCAGAACACAGGGATCAGCGTGGGGCAGCCAAAACCAAAGTTCCTGGCAGAAATCACCGAGACGCGCCGCTTACCTCGCCCGGCAGCGACCGCCTCCTCCCTCCTGCTCGGGACGCTGCCATTAGCCACATGAGGCCGTCCCCAAAGCGCTGGCATTTTTTTCTCGCAAGCTATCATTTAATGGCAGGAAAATCCTCCGTATCAGGGGCGGATTAGCAGAAATGGAAGAATGTGCCTGTCCCTTAAAGCTCCAAAAGCGAAACACAGATTGCAGGCAGACCAATCTGACGCTGCCTCCCCTCTGCCAATCCACTCTCCCCCCAAAACATGAAAAATAAAAAACCAGTCGCGACCTGGACTCCTGCCACGCCAAGGGCATTACTGAAAGTCATTACCCAGCACCTATTATATAATGGCAGGAGAGGGTGCAGTCTAAATGTGATTATATCTGGGGGCAAGCGCCGGCCTGAGCTCTCCAAAGCGACGCTCTTGGAGCTCCCTCCCCACACTGAGGCCCCATGTGGCCCCCACGTGGCTCACGGGGAGTCGGGGCGATTCGCTCGGCCGGGAGCTGCTCCCACGGGGAAGCCCCACGGGACGGCCGCGTGGGTTGCCTGGTCCTGCTGCTGACGGGTTCTGCTTGGGATGCACAGGAACCAGGGGGCAGGCCCCATGCGCAGCACTGCTTCAGCGTTCAAGATCTGAAATGCTATTGAAAGCCTGTTCTGACACAAGGACAACAGTTTCTCTGGAGCGTGGCACCGAGGTGGTTATCTCAGCCTCCCATGCCCGGGTTAATTGCGCACTCCATGTGAGAGGGAGAAATAGCTCTACTCCTTGTTTCTAAATGAATGAATTAAAGTTTTTCTTTTTTCTTTCTTTTCTTTTTCAGGAAATGAAATACCGATTAATTTCTGCCCCAGCAGCAGGACAGATGTCCCTGGGGTGCAGCCTCCTGCTGCCTGCCGCTTCCCGCACGCTAAAGCCCGGTCTCCGCTGGGTCCGTTGTGTGCCAGCTCCCGCCATGCGCAGGCGCTGGCGGCACCGCGGAGCCCCGGCTGCGGCCCGTGGGGCTGCAGCCCGTGGGGCTGGTGCTGCGAGCAGGAGGGCTCGACCCTCGCACAGCTGCACCAGCAGCCAGGCCTCGAGCCACGGGAGCGCCGGGGACACCCAATTATTCCGTGTTCAAACAGGAAACCCATTCGGATGCCATTCGGCTTGTGAAGACAGAGCGGCTTGTGAGCAGCACAGGAGAGAGGCCCTCTTGCCTGCCTTTTCCACACCATCTGCCTGTCACTAACAGTGCGATCAGAAAGCTTCTTTCTAACCTTTCTGGGCGAGGTAGCCCAGGTGCCCAGGCAGTGGCCCAGTGAGAAAGGTACACGGGGCTCAGGGGCAAAACGCCTCGTAGTCAGTCAGTAGCTCCCCAGGGATGAGACCTGCTGCTTGATTTGCAAAGTTTCACATACAGGAAGAGAGAGAGAAAGAAAAGACACTACATAGAAATATATATATAATTCATATATACATACTATATTTTTGTTTAATATAAAACTATGTATGTGTGCATACAGGCATATAAAATACACTCATCAAAAACAACAAGGAAGGACTGCTTTGCGCCAAGGCACGAGGTTTCTCCCGTGCCTCCCTGCAGTTCTTCCATGAGGGACAGGCCACAAAGGACCACAGTGGACCGGAAAAGAGCTGGTGGCAGCAGCACGAGAGCAGTTTTCCCCTGATAGCCCCCCGGGTCATGAAGTAGCAGGACACTGTGAGGGGCTATCAGGAAGGGGCCCAAAAAGGAGTTTCTAGGCCTCTCCTTTTTTTTAAAAAAAAAAAAAAAAAAAACATTTTTTTTTATTTCACACCAAAGGATAAGGCTCTCT
>JAWLRI010000379.1:2664363-2698426 GCA_034781795.1 Crypturellus tataupa
TCCTTTTTTTTTTTTTTTTTTTTTTTTTTTTTTTTTAAAAAAAAGCTCAATATTAAATGCCAGAAGGTAAATAAAAGAGGTTTCGATTTATTTTTAAAAACGACGCTGGTCTTTAAACCACACCACAGCGTTTTTCAGAGCCTGACTCATAACCGGTTAATACTTGGGCTGACAGCACTGCCAGCAGCAAGAGCGGGGAAGGCCGCTGTGGCCGCTGGGCTAAAAGCAGACGCCGAAGCCACGTGCCCTATTCCTGCCACCGCGCACCGTGAGCTCAGTTATGTTTGTTCCCCCCACCAGCTCTTCACAGAGACCCACACGGCTCGTTGAAGCCCTGCGAGCCCCACAGCAGACGGAGGGCAATGTAGCAGGGGCCCTATTAGCAAGGCTGCACTGCTGCTACTAGGATAGAAAGAAAAAGCTTTTATATCTGACCATCCACAGAAAAGATCTGGAGCATTTGGCCTCAGCGGGGAAGCCGCTTCACCTATGGGGCTACAGGCGTTTTCGTCCTCCCCGCACACCCCTGGCATCCACGGTGCCCGATTCCCTCAGCGCCGGCAGCAGCAGCTACAGCTGCTCCGTGCATACTTCCCCTTCGCACAGCAGCAGCCCTTTCCTGTGCACAGAAGCACGCGGTGACCTCCACAGCAAGCACGGTATTTGCCTCAGCACTTTTTGCATGGGCTCCTGACGCAGGTTTCCGCACACAGAGGGCCCCAAGCCGCATGCGAAGGGGGTGAGCTCGCGCCCCACTGCCGGCAGCCAAGGCTGGGGCTGCAGTAACGGCACTACGGGTCTGCGTGGGGAGGGCGGCCGTGCTCCGAATGGACAGGAAGGCCAGAGCGGTAGTCTGGGGTTTTGCAAAACTAGGAGGATTTTATTTTATTTTATTTTTAGGAAGCCATCAGTGCAGCTCCTTCCTGGGCGCGCTGGGAATTAGGTGGGCCCTGGCGCAACAGGACAAGGCTGGGCAGGAGCAGGGGGCTTCGGGGATGGGGTATCCCCCAAGTGCTGGGCTAGGAGCCGCCAGCAAAGCAGCTTCCTCAGCGTCGCGCCGTTGTCACCTCCGCAGTCATTCAGGGTTCTAAGCAGCATCCCGAACAGCGTCGAGGCAGCTGCCCTCACCTGCAGCTTCCCGGGGCATGCAAGCTGCGGCTGCAGCACAGCCTAAAAAACCTTCAAAAATAAAATAGTGCTGGAGTGTGTTCCACCATAACTGCTTACCAGACCTGCAGAAATGGTTGACAGACCAACCAAGCCCTCTGGTGAGGAATTAAGAGCCTTTCCCTTGCTCAGGAGACGCGTGCCGCGTCTTCACGTGCAGCTGGGCTGGCTCTCAGGGCCCGGGCTCTGGTCCTGCAGCTCTGGGGCTGCTGGGGCCGCAGGGGGCCGCAGCCCGCGAGGCAGCGCGGCCCTCACGCCAAGGTTGGCTGCCCCCATCTGAATTATTCAAAACCAGACTCCTCTCGCCCTGGAGACCAGCACAGCTTCGCGGGCACCTTGTTCGCAGCAGCAGTAGCAGCTGCTTCGCGTCTGCGTCTGTGCAGTGGGACCTATGCAAACCTGCGGCTGGGGCAGACGTCTGGCATGGCAGCGCCGAGCACAGCCCTCGTTGGCGCCACGAGTGAGGGGCAGGCCCAGGTTTCAGTCCCTTCCTGCCATGCAGGTGCAGCCGTCACTTTCCCCGCCGCCGATGGCGGTGTCCGCAGCTCCTCTCGCCCCTCGGTGCTGCATGCCTGGGCTTTGTGTAAGCGCAGGCATGGCCACAGCAGTAGAGGTGCAGCGTAGCTCGTGCTGTTACTGCCTTTCATTTGGGAATAACCTGCATCCATTAACACACAGCCCAGCGGCCACCCGGCGCCTGGGTGCTGCCTGATCGAGGGGGAAAGGTGTTTGGTTGTGCATTGCTGCTGGGCTGACTTCCTGTGCCGGGGTGATTTCCCTGGCTGGGTTGATTGCAGAGGGATGGGGCAGCCAGCAGGGAAGGGGTGACACCAAGGGGTGACACCATCCTCACCCTCCTCCATCCGCTGCCCGACGGGGCAATGCCTCGTTTCGCTGGTTCCTCCGAAGGTCAAGCCAAGCTTCTGCCAAAGGCCAAGCTCAGGCTAAGCTCAGGCTACAGACAGGTGTTTCCTGGCTTGGCAAAAGAGCATCCTGCCTCCTCACATCTCAATAAAGCTGCTTCCACATCCGCGTATGGGCAACGCACATCGGACCTGAGCAGAGCACCGTCTCAGAGCCTGACTGCAAGAGGCACTCGTATGCAGGACCTCCAGGCCAGGCTCGGTTACCCGGCATGGATGAGCCCGAACCCCTGGCACACTTGGACTGCGCGATCTGTGGGGCCAGGGCTTCACGGCAATAGATTTTGTACCCCCTGCAACAGTAATTCCCCCTCCTGACTATTGCTGCTGAAATCCAGCAGCAAAGCTCAAATCCAAGCAGCAAAGAGCACTCCCTAATGTGCTGCATGGAAGACAACCACCTTCCTGACGTACTCAACATGGATCGCACTCATTGATTGCACAAACCCAGGTCAGCTAAAGGACTTGGCTGATGGCACAAGTCAGAGAACTTGTGTATGAAACTGTGTTAACGTCAGGGCTGAGCCCCCAGTTCCAACTCGTGTGTGCTGCAGCACAGGCCACTCTGCCCCAGTTGCACTCGGGGAGACCTGACGCGGGACCACGAGCCCCCAGGGATACCCCCAGCACCACTCTGGCCGTGAGGGGAAACGGGGCAGCCCCCAGAGCCGCCTCTCCCAGCAGCTGCAGTGCTTTCCCCGGGCCTCAGCAGGGTTTGTCTGCCAGGGGTTTAGATAATGGCAGCTCCAGTAGCGCTCTGGCAGCCGCGGCCTCACGTGTGCACAGGTATTTTTGGTCTAAAGAAGATAATCAGTGTCTAGGGGAGGGAGAGCCTTTATGTCTGTGTAAGCCCAGGCATGGCCATAGCAGTAGAGGTGCAATGCAGCTCCTGCTGTTACTGCCTTTCAATCGGGAATAAGATGCATCCATTAACACAAGCTCTTACAAACCCCCTTTGCCCCTCATCGCCTGTGATTTTTTGAGCCCGCAGCAAACCCCCCGCACAGGGGGCCGTGTCTGTGCACCACGCAGGGGCAGCCCCCCTGCCCACACCGAAACGCTGCGGCTGCGGCAGACTGAGGCACCGCAGGGAGAGGAGGAGCGGCAGGACCCGCCTCAGGATGGGGGTCAGCAGCGCCCCTCGGCAGCGAGGCAAGGGCTGCGCTCCCCATGGATAGGGCTGAGCCCTGGCAAAGGCTGCGCTCCCCATGGATAGGGCTGAGCCGCTTCCCAACGCAGTGACAGGAAGAGCTCTCCTCCCACCAGCTTCACAGCCTGCAAATCCCTTAACCGCTTGTGCACCGCGATGCTGCTGCCGAAGGGAGGGAAACCCCCTCATCCGCCGTGCCTGGTCTGCGTCGTGACGGAGCGCAGGGGACGTCACTCTGCGGTGGGAGAGGGAAAACAAACCAAGAGACGCGACGGGAACCGGGAAGGGGCCCGGGGAGATGCTGCAGAGCTGCCGCGATCAAGCTGAGTTGTGGGAAATGCAAAACCATGCAGCATTAAAAATAAATCACACCAGAGCCCTGCAGACACCGCAGCCTTAAAAAAAAAAAAAAAAAAAAAAAGATTTCTCACAGTGACGATTTCTTTTTATTTGGGCAGAGCTTTCCAGCCCTTCCTCAGCGCTCAGCGCTGTGTGCCCCATGGCAAGGCGACAGCGGGTCACAGCAGCGACCGCCATCCCCTTCTGCGATGACCCCTTCTAGTCTGTGACATTGTTCAGGGCCCAGCAGGTAGCTGTGCCAGAGCATCCTGTGGGATCCAGGGGTCTCCTCCCGGGCCATGAGCCGGTTCCTGCGGGACACGTGCCCCTAGCCCAAGGCCTGGCATCACACGTTGCTTTTTTCTTGCAGCAGAGGGAGATCCAAGCGTTGAATTTATTTAAGCACCTAAAGGGCTTATGTTCCCATTAAAAACCTTCCTAGGCATTTCTCCTTCCCCCCTCACGGCTGTGCAGAACCGACCAGCCCAGGGCGACCGTCTGGGCCAGGAGCAGCTCCGGCCTGGCTCGCGGGGCGGCTGCCACCCGCCGCGCTCCGCTCTGCCTGCGCGGGCGGCCCCGCTCCCCGCAGCTCCGTCCTCCGCTCCCGCAGCGCCCGGCCGCGGCCCCGCAGCGGCTCTGCGCGGCCAGGAACCCGCGCGTCCTCCTGCGCACAGGTGACTGCTCCTGGGCAGGCCCGGCGGGTTTGCCGAGCGCTCCCCTCGCCCGGCGGGAGGCAAGCCAAGCAAACCCCTGGTGCCATCCGCTGCGGCCAGCGTGGAGAGAAAGGGGACTATCCCCCCCTCCTGTTGAAACGGGGACACTGTGCAGAGAAATTAATAAATACCGCCGGGAGGCGCCCGCGTGGCAGAGCAGATACTGACAGAGGACGAGGAGGAGGACGAGGAGGAGGAGGAGGAGGATGGGTTTTGCGAGCGCGTCCGGTGGGGGGAGGCATTGCCTTCTGCTTCCCCAGCAGCTTCTGCATTTTGCAGGCCGCTGCTCTGCGCATAAAATGGAGAAGCAGAGTCCAGAGCCCTTGAAAGTCCCATCCACCGTGAAGCCCTTGCAGCCAGCCCGCAGTGCGTGCAGCCCCTCTCAAGGCCAGCCTGATCGTGCCGTGGCAAGAACTGAAGTAGATTACATACTATACCAAGGCCCACAGACCTCGGGCACCAGGGGATCAGCAGGTGCAAAGGCCGAGGTGCTTGAGTCGAAGTAACCTGCAGTTTGGGTGCTCACATCCCTCCCGCCTCGCTCAGGCACGTGGGGAGTGCGGAGCGGCAGCACCGAAGGAGTCGAGAGCTCCCGCGGGTCCCTCTGACGCCCCCGCTGTGGCCCTCCCTGCAAGAGCCCCTCTCTTCCCATGGATGAGACGGGCAGCTCAGCGCCAGCGCGTCGGACAAATCCCACACGGGGCGAGAAAGCTTAATCAGGGCCTAGAAAGGCCCTTGTTACCAAACTGGAAATTAGCAGGTCTCTAATTAGGCTCTAATAGTGCGAGCTATTCATTCCTAGAGGAGGAATAAATTAAATGGGGGGAATTAGATCATCAAGCATTTGCAAAGTGACCGGTTCTGCCGGGATTCGGCTAATTACCTATCTGCTAATCAGGTCAGCTTCACTTTCTGCTCCTTGGGAGAAAGAAAAGGAAATCCAGAGAGCAGGAGCCGGGCGCTCCGCTTCCTCCCCGACACCGACACCGCAGTCGGGGCCGCCGGCGCCTCACACCCGTTCACAGCCTTTTTCCTTGGCAAATCCCGACTGGATGAAAGACAAGAGGCTCAAGTAAAGCACTGATAAAATGTAGCTGGGTTTGTGTGTGTGGTTTTTTGTTTTGTTTTGTTTTTTTTCTGTTTTAATTGGTAGGCAAGCGAGAAGGAAGTTTCCTTTACATAAACAACGGCTCAAAGGGTAATGACTCACCCTCCTGCCCTCGCTCAGCACCCAGCAGGAGTAGCTGATAAAGGGAACTAGAGCCAGAGTGCGGCGCCAGCACGAGCGCCCTTCAGCAGGTCAAGGTGGCGCAAAAGTGCCCCTCATTTCCACAAATACCTATTTTGGGAGGGAAATAAAAAGGGAGGAAGTCTCATCTCTCTGAGATTCATCTACTAAATTCGTATCGCTGTACCTCAAGGCCGAGCAGGTGAGACCGCTGCTGTGCGGCTCTGCACGGCAGCCGATGGCCCCGCAGCCGCGATGCCTCCCCGCTGGATGCGGCCGTGCAGCCTCCTTTCCGCCCTGTTATCCAGGACCGCTAGGGCCGTGTTTATTAACAGCTTTGCCAGTCTGTGCTTCCAATGGCAGCGCGGTGCCAGCTGCAGGAAGGGACATGACACCGAATCTCCAGGAGACGCGGGGCCGCGAGCGCCTGACACCTGACCTGCCAGCACAGAAATAACCTCCCCGCAGCACTCCAGCGCGCCGGACAAGGACGGAGGGCTCCTTGAGCCGGGGAAAACCCCAGCAGCAGCTGGGGGCACCCGGGGGGCAGTGACTAAGAGGTGGCTCTCAAAACCAGGGAGGTGCTGGAAGCGAAACCCCAGGGCCAGGCATGGGTGGAACTGCGCTTAAATCGCCTCCGAGGCGAAGCAAAGGCTGGGCTGTTCCAGGGAAACAGAAAGCTGGCGGCTCCCTCGGTAAATGAAACTCGCGCTTCCTGGTTTGGAAAGCGGCTCTCCAAGATTCCCGATTTTTTTCCCCGACGCTGCATGTGCTCCCGCTGCGGTAACGCAGCCGGGGGGCTCTGAGGGAGTTTGCAGCTTAGACCTGAGTGATCATCATCTTCCCCATGGTTAGAAAGCGGAGGGTGAAAGGTGCCGGTCTGCGTTCGTGAGCTCACATTACAGGACAGAATATTCTCTCCCCCTCCTGGAACACACTGGGCCTTATGCAGATTCAGCCTCTATGGCTGACGCAAATGCTGTAAAAACAACCGTGAGTCATAGAATAAAATCACATAATTCTCCAAAGCCAAATAAGGACATAACGCAGCCCACGCAGCTCTGCCTTCCCACTTTCTTAGCAATAATAATGCTGTTTATCTTCCCCTCCGAAAGATACTGTTGCCTTCGCTCTCATGGCAACTCCTGTGTCTCCTGCCTTTCAGACCGGAGCGCGTGCATCACCTGGGTAAACACCAAGGTGCTGTCCTCGTGCCTGCAGGGTCTAACGCAGAGCCTGCAGTGAACGGCTCGGGGCGCTCTGCTAACTGGTGCAAAGTCCCCGGGAGAAATGGGGAAGACATCTCCCGGGCTGTCTGCGCTTCTATTTTGCTGTGTTGTTTTTTTCACCGAGATTTCATTTACAAACGATCAGAGACAGGCTTGAGAATTTTATAAATACAGCCCCCAAGCAAAGAGCACCTAATGCCCTGGGTCTTCAGAATGCTCTTTAACTTCCCAGCACAGTCTAAACGCATTGCTGCAGCGCCGGCTTTCCCATGCCCCAGATTGGGAAAAGGCCTTGTGCAAAGTCTTGTGGTATGTAAATAAACCCTTCAGCCTCCGTCTATAGTTGCTGTAAGTCACGATTGCAGTCTGGCAGTTGTTTTGCATCAGCATCTGCTGAGCTTTCTGCTTCGAAACCTAAAGAATACAGATTAATACGATGGGAGAGGGAAGAAGAGTTGTATGTAAAAACAAGATGCATCTGCAGTGTGCGTAAATGTAACACAATACTTATTTTTTACTTTTTTTTTTTTATTTTTTCCCTTCTCTCTGGCCAGCAGCATCTGAAGAAGAGACACATGAGAGCTGAGTGACTATGCTGGAAATACAGGTTGTAATATTTGCATCGTAATGAAGCATAAGGTTGACTGAACTGTAAAACAAAGGAGAACTGCTCGTGTCCTTGCTAGTTAGCAACAACCACGTCTCTTCTGGGCCTAGCCCAGAAGATGTGGCAACCTCCTCCTGCCCCCACGATTTGCAAAGCGAAGCCTCCGTGAGCAGGTGACGATGCCAGAAGTAGCTGTTTGCGTTTGCCCGGGGATTGAGCTTTATGCGTATGTGCGTATATGTGTGTGTGCCCAAGTTAGAGCCACACGCACTCCTGTAGACTGGAACCACCCACACCCTGAAGGAGAGGCACTGTAAGGGCCATATTCAGGGAAGAGAAGGACCAGGCTGTGCTGGGGCCAGACAGCCCTTCCACTGGCACTGCTCGGTGCTGGCAGCAGCTCCAGCCTGGGGCTGCTGAGCAGCCATCCTATCCCTCCTCCTCCTCCTCCTCCTTCTCTTTCTCCCCGTCCTCCTCCAGCTGCTGTCCCTACCCAGCGTCTCCCAAGCTACTGCTGGAAACCGAATCTACTTGATGAGCATAATTGAGGTCTGCAAGAAAAGGAGTGACCTCATGCACATTTTATGGTTTTATGTTTGATGGTGACGTCTGTGCGCATGAGGCGTATTTTCCGCCTCTGTTTTATAAACACAGTAAACTCAGTCTAGTCTTAACGCTGTTTTTCCTGAAAAAAATAATCTACCAGATCTCTGACCAGGAAGATATCAGCTGTGTGTTACTTGATTAACAGACAAAAAAAAAAAGAAAAAGAATTATCTAGCCCCTTTAAAATTCCTTTATAATAAGTTCTACATAATGCAAATGTTTGAGAAATGAAGAGAAGAAAATATATCTTTATTAAAGCACCAAGGCTCCTGTCTTTTTGATTAAAGAAAAGCAATTTTATATCTCTCATCTGAGACCTCCCACTCCAAATTGTTAAGAGAGATGAAAAAGGCAGAAAATAGACTATCTATCTGATGCTCCTCACTAGGAGGTGAAGAGAAATTTGTCAGTGTTTCTTTATATATCATAAGCTAGCTAGAAAGGACTGGATTTTCTACTTCCTTGAAGTACTACTTCCTGTCCAGTTGATGAACCTGGACAACTCAGTGCTTTCACCTGAGGTGACGTGTCCATGAGGTGAGGTGTCACCTGAGGTGAGGTACAAGTGTCCATGCAAAAAATAAGTGAAAGTTGCACATAAACGTCTCTAAACAAGAGAAGAGGCATCAGGTGAGTGTGCGTATGTATATTTTATATATATATATATGTATATACATATATTCATTTATATATAAAAAAGCATATATATGTGCATGCGTGAATGCCTGTGGTAACCACCAAGAACTTTCAGAAAATCCCTTCAGATGCTTTTCTTCACCTCTCTAGCACGTACAGTCGTAAGCCGTGCTGCAACTCTGGAGCTGGTGTAAGTGCTGGCTGTGCTCATGGCCTTTCTTTTTCATTAAGAGCAAGCTTTTATACTGAGATTTTCATGAATGGGTTTCACAACAAATTGCTAACATGCCTTTGCAGCCCAATAGTGGGTTCTTCTATTTGTAAATAGCCAACACCATCAAACCCAAAATCCCCAGCCCAGGACGGTCACTGGGGCTCTTTGTCCCTGTAACTGTGCACCCCGGAGCGCTCTATTTTAGCCTCACACATAAAGACCGCAGTGCAGGCACGAGCACGTGCCCAGGCTGCCAACGCACTTCATGACTTCTCTGTTTTGTCTCCCATCTCCCGCTTCCCCAAGGAATGGTAGAAGCTGCAATTCCGTTTGCCGGGAGCGAGGGGCGTTCGCAGACCGCGAGGATGCTGCAGCGCTCGCCAGGGCCCTGCTCCATCACCAGGCCACTGCGTGCAGTTTCACAGCTGTCACGGCAAAATATTGTAAGCGGCTGCTTTTGCCAAGTCCAAACACATTCATAAACTGCAAGGGCATTTCAGGACAAAGTCTGTTCCTATTTTGGCACTGCAGCTTGGAGCAAGAGGGTGCAGATCCTGGGATTGTCACAGCTGGATCCTGTTTACGGAGGGGGTTTAAAGTGCAGATTTAGCAAATCTCCGAATTTCCTAAAGCAAAACATGCTACGGGGCTTGTTCATCCCCCACACACCGGAACTGCGGCAGACAAGGCCTGGAGCATCTCAGAGCGCAGCGCAGTGACAGACAAGGCCTGGAGCATCTCAGAGCGCAGCGCAGTGACGCTGCGGGCAGGTCGGCGGCGCAGAGCTAGCGCAGGGCTACAGGATCCTCCGCAAGAGGCTTTTCTGGCAGCAGCCACCTGCCTGAGCTGCGCAGCTAGCCCTGCGTACTGGCACGAGAAGTCCTGTGGATCCGTATGGCAGTTCAGACAGGACACTTCCCTGCAAATGCCATGTAAACACGGAACAAAAAGATACAGGGCACCTGCATTTTCCTGTAGGCCAAGCAGGATTCCTGTTTTCTCACCATTTCTTGTCTACACTGGGCTGACACATGGATTGGCACCCCATGATACCAAAGGCAGAGCCGTTCCCCAGTGGGATAAGGAAATGAATGATGGAAAGGAGGCAGTCCCAGCAGCTGGCAAGGTGAAATAAGGATGCTCCAGAAAGAGCTTATGCAGGGGCCCTGTGGGCGTTAAATGGAGGCACCTGAGTACCTCCATGTAAGGTATAGAGAGTGGCAGTGTAGACAGTGAAGACAGGGACAGGATGGACAGTGATGCATCGGGAAGTTGCCCAGAGTTTGGGAGGGTGGTGCGGTTCTCTGCCTTCTGGCCTTGCGTGCCGGGGCTGCAGGCTTCCTTGAGCTTGCTTCGTTAAAAACATAGAATGTCTAAAGAATAAAAAATATAATTTTAAAATATATATGACACGTGCGGAGAAGGGAACAGTGCAGGCAGGAGAGACGGACAGCGTGAAGATGCACTGGCCTTATTAAAGGTTAACGTTGGAGCTTGAAGCATAAATTAATCTCACTGCCGTCTGTTTTGAGTTAGAAACTGGATTATTTTCTCCATCATGCAAAAGGCACTTGTGCAGTAACCATGGAATTTTTAATGTTTCACACACAGTAGAGGATACAAGTTTTTCATTATTTAAGTCAGCCAGGATTGCTGGGTCCTCTCCAGGTGGGTTCGCTGACACTTACCAAGGCCCACGTGCTTACCAAGGCTGAGGATGTGGAGGTAGGAAACCACATATGTTGGAAATGTCCTCATCGACACCAATGTTCTTCAGCTCTGCTCTTGCATGTTTCTTTTTCCAGTTAGCAATCAAAGTCTGATGGCCTTTGCTGAAGTGAGATTTATTTATTTTCCAGTTCCAACTGTAAAAAAAACCCTTACATTCCTGAGAGGAGGATGGGGCAATAAATTAGGCAGGTGCCTCCATATGCTAAACACACAGGCAGCTGACGCTGTACTTGCAGAAACTGGTGCCAGCTTTGTGAAATACACATACAGAAATAACGCAGCAAGCAACAAGGCAGCAGTGCAGGGAGCAGATTCCCCCTCAGCTACTGGGGTACAGCCGCCCGCCCCACATCTCTGCTGCGAGACCTGACCCGCGCGTGAGCTCAGAGCAGCAAGGCTGAACTGGTCACGCAGGGCAAAAAACTGTGTTACGACACGGCAAAGAACCTGGTGTTGTGCAATGAGAGGAAATGATACTATTGCCGGTCAGGATTGCTGCAACGAAATTGTTTTGTTGATGCTGGGGGAAAATGCCGATTCATCAAAAAGGTGGTTAAGATGGTGTCATTGTGAAAAAAAGTGGTCCCAAATCCTGGGCATTCTTTAAAAACAAATGTATATTTGAGAATTGGGTTTAGAAATCGGTCTAGAGTTCAGTGACCTAGAGGGGATGTGCTTAAATAACCTAAATTAAGTAGTATTTCTTCTCCTGAGAAAAATCCTAAAACAGCCACCTTGCTTGGGGCCCAGATCAGGACTACCTTAGGTTACTCTTCTGGAGCAGGCCTGAAAACTCCTCACCCACAGGCAAGGATTTGCTACCCTAAAGGGGCTGCACACTGCAATGGCACCTCTCCCTGCCCCTGGAAGGAGACCCTCACCCTGTGGAATAGCCCCTGGGGCAATATGTGCTGTACTGTGGGGCCTCTGGGAGCAGCAACTGCAGGGAAAGCAGCGGCAGGAGGTTTCCGAGCTGTGAGGATGGAGCTGGATCCCCTGGTTTTCCACGTGTATTCAGAGCAGTTGTTGCAGGGTTGGAAAGCCTGGCAGAAAAGGAAGACTTGCCCGGTTCAGAAAAACAAGGGCAGGTCCCTGGGAACCAAGGGAGGCCTCGGCAGGATGAGTCAGGGAAGATGGGAGGAAGATAAAACAGGCTTTAAGCCAGTAGGACAAGCAGATGCAATGGCACAAACAGCCCCGATTTCATGGCTGGCAAGATAATGCTCCGTGTCAACATTTACGGCAGTAAAAACCTAGCACAGAAATAATCCCTAGGTCAGAGCATCTTGCAAGTGCAGAAGAAAAGCCACTCAACAGCCAGGGCGATTAGAAAAGCTGCACCAATCAGACAAACCTGCACCTCCAGATGAATCATCTCAATGGAAAATCATCCCCTATCCCCAGGCAGAGACTCTGGTACGTGTTTCATCATGGGTCTGCATCTAACCTCCTCCTTGAGGTTTCCATTGATACAAATTCCACCTCTGATCCATCACTGAAAAGCTGAACCAGAGGTAGGGACGAACCTGTGCGTAACCTGCCTGCAGCCTGGACCAAGCTGAGCAAGGTGGCACCTCCACGTCGAGTTAATCCTTAGTACCACCCCAGGCGCTAGACTGAGGACCAGATCAGCAGTAGCGGAAAATGCCTCCAAAACTCTTGATGATCACCACGAAATTGGGAAAATTTTGGCTCCCGAGGAGCTAACACCAAGCTCAGCACACCCAGCTCCCACCACCCAGGTTGCTGCGAGGGGCTGATGCTCCCAAGGAGCAGCACGGGGTTATTCTCCCAGGGGAGAGCCCGTGCCGGTCCCTCAGGCGCGCTCCCCTGCTTGGCCCCTGGGCTCCTGCCCGGCTTTGCCTGCCTGTGAAGCCAGGATGTCAGCGCTGGCCTCCTCCTGATGCGCAGCCAGACTCACTCACGAGCGCTGCAAAAGCACTAGCAGCTGCAGGGAGGCACCGTCTGAATTTATAAAACACACATGGACTTAACAGCCTGGGCACCATGGTGTCCCTAAAGAAAACTGTGATTCCAAAGTGGTCCCACTGTCAGGACTTCTCAGCAGCGGCAGGACAGGACACATCCTTCGTTACACGGGCCGATACTGTCAGAGGACTGGGGCAAGCTTTCAGGCTCACAATCCCATTATATTCTCTTAGACTCACGCAACCAAAATAATATGATTAATTACATAGGAATTTACCCCTCAGATAGCCCTAATCGTACCTTCTCCACGCAGAGCTGGAGGAGATCAGTAACAAGGGGCTGTATTCCCATGAACCAGTCTTTGGCTTTGAAATGCTTTTGCGTTTGCCTAGAGAGTGTTTCCCATAACCTAAACCTCACCTCTGAGCTCAGCACGCACACCGTATATTCAAACAAACAGCTTCAGTTATGACTCCTGCCCCACTTGAGTTTCTGTCCCTTCCTGCTTTGCAAATACCCCTTCCTCAGCACCCTCTTCCCTAGCTCCACATGAAATGTCCTCAGATACATGAATGCCTGGAGCACAAGGAGGGAAAACAAGCCTGGTTTTGCTTAGAGTGCAAGAAAAAACAAGTATTAAAAAAATGGAAATAACTAAAAAGTAGCTATTTGAGAAATGTTAGCAGAAATCTCATTTACTGTCTTGCCGCATTAGAATAATGCAGGCCTGCGAGGAGCCACGTGCTGCCCTGTGCAGAGCTTTCTAAAGCTGGACCCACTGTGGGTTATTTGCAAACCCAAGTGGCACCGCGAGGGTGACGCGGGCACTGCCGGCCCCGCTGGAAGCTCCTGTTCCGCGCGGAGCCAAGGCAGCGCGAGCAGCCGCGGCACCCGGTGCCGCTGGGAAGGGACCCCGGGGGCTTCGGTCTTTGCCAGCCCTTGAACTTGCCCCGTTTCCTCTGAGGGTTCGCAACGCCCTCTTTCCCACTGAGCCCTTAATGGAAGGCAACTGGATCGACTCTTTGGCTGCTGGGAAGCTCTGCTACTCTCACAAACATGCTGTGTTTTCTGTGCTGAATTTCCTAAATGCCAAATGTCAACAGATTTCTCTCCGTTTTATTTCAGACAGTATTTAAGCCTTCCCTGCAGAGCCTGCATTCTCTGGCTGATAAGAACATTCCCCTTGAAGAAATAATAAGCTTTTCCTCTGAGAAAGCTGTATTTCACTATTACGAAACGAAAACCAAGCTTCCCTCACACTCCATATGTAGGACGTTGACACTGCCAGAGCACTGAGACCGGTTTGGCTCGCTGATCGGATCCAGCAGCTCGCACCCCGCACACGCCGCTTGAACAACGTGCTCCTTCCAGAGCAGGGCTTCAACGCTAACAAATTCAGGTGGTAACGCACATAGAGCCTGCCCTGAAGGGGCAGGACCAGCGAGGGGATTCTCGGTAAAACCTAACACTTTAGAGCAGCTTTTCATGGCTGGCAAAACCTCTCTGCAGAGGCACCGTGCCTATGACATTTGGATATTCAGAAGAATTCCCTTCCACCTTAGAGACAGAGCCAAAAAGCAGCCAGATCTCGGACATCCATAGTGCTGGTGGCCTCACATTCCAGGCCTTTCCCAAATAATGCCCCCCTCCAAAAAACAGAAGACTGAGAGCATCAGAAGATGACAGCATTTTGGTAAGGGAAGGAGCAGGTACAGACTCCGCAACCACTTGCGCTTTCCTAGCCTTGGCTCTGCTCCAACCTGCTCTGTTAATCACCAGCAAATTACTGCAGCGCGATGAGTAATATTGCTGCAGAGTGCAGATAATTACGCTCATCACCTCCTGGGGACTTTTTATGCAAGCGCTACACGGGGCAGGGCTACGTACGCAGCAGGGAGCAGCCGAGCGAACAAAGCTACCAACTGTTGGAGGCTCCGACACCTGCGCCAGGGCCTTCTAGGAGCCGGTGGCCACGTCTCCAGCAACATTTCATGACGCTTGTACAGCCTGAGCCACCTTCTTCCTCCCACGTGCGCCTGCAGGTGCCCATCAGGTTGGCTTGCGTGCTCCTGGGGGAGGCCCAGCCAGGTTCTCCGAAGCAGGTGACGGGAGCAGAGCAGAACCACAGGCCCGCGGGTCGCTCCCCACCTGCCCCCAGGAACGAGGGCTGTTAATGCCCGTGGCCTGCAGCTGAGCGCAGCTCTTCCTCACAGGTTACACACAGCAACACCCGCCACTGCATGTGATGGGGGGAGTCACAGACCGAGCGCAATGGGCACACAGCAAAGCACTGAGCGAAAGCCCCAACCCCACCGCTCGGCCTCTCTCCATGAAAATCCACATCAGGCTGTTACTCTCAGAGTAGTTCCCAACTCTGTCACCAATATATGCCAAGTAAATGATGGCTGAAGATTGCTGCTCATCTGCACTAACCGCACTGTTCTCACTGGGGTAAAGCGATGTTTTACTGCACAGCCTGTCACTACATGCATTTGAAGCCTTCCGGACAGCAACTGCCATGTTTAGAGGCCCTGCTGCAGCACAGCTTCACAGTGAGCAAGTGAAGGGTTGTTTTCATCACTTAATCCCCCTTCTTTCAATTTAGTGTTTTCTTCCACACCTCCCTCAATCTTTTCCCATGAGATACCTGGAGAATTGCCCCAGCAGATGCACTGGAAGCAGTCACAGCAGTTCTGTAGGATGCCCCCGAGCTTATCCTGGCACTTTAAGGCTCATGCACTTCTCCCTGCCCTTGCTCCAGGGCTCTATCTGCAACCTCACCTTAGAGGGAGGCACTGCCTCCAGCCTGCCAGGGAAGGATGGTGCTGGGGTCTGCCCGAGCATTTCTGCAACACACAGTACCAGAACATTTCTTCCTCCATGTGAAGACTTGCTCTTCTCAGTAATCTTTATTTTCCAGAGAGCACTACACATGCCTCACTTCGCTCCTGCCACTGGCAAGAGACCAAAGCTGGTGCTCACATTGCATCCAGGTGTTCCTGCTCAAGCCTTGGCCTCTTGGATTGCAGCTCACCTTCAAACTGCAGCTCACACGTCCTTGCACACAAGCCCAGCTGATATACAGAAGCACATAGCACACTGGAGCACAGGGAAGCTAGGTAACTGCATTTGGGAGAAGCAGGGAGATGGCACAACAAGACAGAGCCCCAGAAGATGGAGATGAGGGCAAGGCTGAAGGGGTGGGGGGGACAGTGAGTGTGTACAGTCACAGCACAGCCCAGCAAGCTCCCTCCCACAGCAAGTACATTTACATTACTGAGGGACTTGACCCTTGACAAAACATCTATTCCTCCAGCTCCAAGTGCTGGGAGGTTTAGGAATAGATTTAAAGCAAGAATCAAAGTGCAGAGGTCCTAACCTCAAAAAGTTTTAGAACAGGAAGATAGGGGAAAGAAAGTGTCACCCTCCCTCCAGGCTGATACAAGCTCCTTTCCAGGGAGACTCTCTAGGAGGGGGAGATGAAGTACTTAAGAGCAGCCCTCTGTTGCAAGACATTTAAATTGAATCTCTGAATTTAGCTTACAATCTTCAAAGAAGGGAGTGACCAAGAAATTAAGCTAGAGCATAAGCTCAAACTTCACCTAGGTACTGGCTTCAACAGTGAAAGATTAAGTGGGGGGTGGGGAGGTGAAACCAGAGAATTTTTTCCCCTGGTACTGCAACCACTTGTATGGTGAAGGTTTTCTAGAGAAAAGCCCTCACCAAGTATCTGACACCACAGCTGCAACTTAAGTTCAGCAGCCATACAGTAGCCCCCGCTGCTGTGCACCAGAGCCTGCCCTCACCTGCTTCTAGAGCTGCACATGAACAACAGCCTGGGGATTACTAATACTTTAACCAGAAGTGACGCTTAACAAACAAATAGACTGTGCAGTTCAACTTTTTTATTTTAATAAAATCAAGAATATGCACAGCACATGCAGTGCTAGCATCTAAACTAATACAATAAGCAATTCTAAACCTACAGTGACTTGAAATTCAATTTTCACATTCAGCAAGTTTAAACCCATTCTTGCATATTGTGGTGAATCCTTATAACTGAACTGAAAATATTGCTGGCTGATAAAACTTGCTAAAATGCACAAGTCACTGATTATGCCAATACAACAAAGATAACCACATGTTTGAGGATTGCAATGTGCCAGACATTCACTGAAGAAAAAAAAAAAGAACCAAAAAAACCCACACAACTAAACAAAACTCACGCAACAAACATCTGAGAATCTGGACACTTCACATCAGTGTTTAGAAGTGTTTCATTAATATCTTAAGACAAGTGTATCAAAACCTTGGCATGTTCAATTTTAAGTTGCCAATTTTTGTTTTACTATCAGAAAGTTATGGCTACACTGCCAATGCCGGGTCTGCTTAATTTGACTTAAGAGTTTAATATGACTTAAACATTAAAAGCTCACACTACCCCGAAATATATAATTTCACGCATACGGTGACATTCAACATTCAAGTGCCAGTGTTTTTGTACTGTCTTTTGGTCAAGTTTCTTTAAACTTTCAAAGAATCACTTTTAGGCTTACAAAAATAAATATTTGTCAAAAATGTTCAATAAATATTACACAAAACTAGCAGCAAAAAGTATCTAGAAATCTGTCGTGTGCAAATAGTTTTCCTCCCAGCTATCATTCCCATGGTCCCAAATAAGTTTTAGAATCTATTTCCTTCTCCTTAAACAAGCTGCGTTCAATCTCCAAGAGACAAAATAAGATTGGAAGTTAAGGACACGCACACAAGACATATATAAAATTCTCTGAATGTGCAATAAAAGAAGTATTTTGTAAAAAGTTATGGGCAAAATGTACAAGGGCCTAAACCTAGACTTGAAATAGCACCATAACAAATGACCTCAATACTGTCAAGTGCACCTACTTAATAAAAGTTTTAGAACAAGGCACAATACACTTGAAAAAATCTATTGCACTTTAGGAGATTTTTGCCATTTTCCTATGCCACTGTAGATTACAGTTGTTACCTGTCTGGCCATGAAGTTAGCACAGATATTCCAAGTGGCAGAGGCATTATTCTGGTGGACAATACTTATCTTTGGCCAGATTTAGCATAAACAGACTATAAATACAATGGAAACCTATGCAACTAAAACTGACTAAAACTGCACTTTAATAGCAGAATTGAAACCTTGTGCAGTTTATGTACATTTCCAACCTCTGTGATCTCAGATTTGTTTGTTACTCTTCTGGAGCCATTTTACAAAGTCTACAGTAAGCCAGTTTAACATCTCCACGCAGCTTGAACAGAGTAATGTGAATCTGCATTAAAATAAAGCCTGCTGCATAATTCTTCCTGTTCATACCCTCTTGACCAAAAAACATCAACACTAGCATGCGTTATTAGACCAAAAATTCAGTCAGGCCCTTAAGGAGGACCGATCACTGTCATGGTCAGCCATTCTACCATTTCAATTTCACATGGCAGGCATTTTTAAAAAGTCTAAATAGATGAATTCTCCTAAAAACTATTTCAAGTTATCAGACCTTTAAACATTCCCTGTAATATTCCGCCCACATTTGGCTAGCTCACATTAATGATCTGCCTAAATATTGAAAAAGGAATTGCTGTATTTACTTGCATTAACTTCAAAAACAGTGCTTTTAATGTATGCATGTATCCATACATCATTCTCATCATGACTGGAATGGCTTATTAAAGGCTATCAGGTTCTAAGTACCTATCCAGGATAGAGTGAGCAAATCAGAACTTTAACTTAGTACAGTTTTGCCACATTAGAAACTAATTGCATTGATATGCTTCAAGATGTTTTATTTTTCAAATCTGCAAATATCAAAAGCCCTAATGCAGGCTACCGCATAAGTTTTTCTTTGTAATATTATGGATGAATCAGTGATTCCTGTTTAAGTTGTATCACACCTGTGTGCCAAGGTTTGATTTTAGCCCAAGTTCAGTAATTTTTTATTTTGTCAAAACAATTGATATCTTGAGCATTACTGAGCCAACAGGACATCAAAATAAAAGTTGTCTAAAGTTAAAGGCACAGTACATTAACAAACAAATGATCCTCAGTCACAAAATCATAAATGCAGTTCTGGGTGGGGATGGGTGGGAGGGGAGTTAATCCTGACTACAGCAATAGAGTCTTCAAAACCACCTTCAAAATAGGGCTACTTATTCCTTTGTTTCCATCTTGTGACCTTGAGCTCCCTTAAAAAAAATTTCAGTGGAGAATCACAGCTGGTAATGTACTGCGAGTTCTTGAAGCTACACAAGGTATAGTCTGGCTAAGTTACATGTGGTTTCCATATTAGCTTGTTTGGTAGGTATCTGCTAGAAGCAGACTCAGTTGCCCCACCAGTCAACCCCCTGGGAGTTGTAGTTTCCTCCGTATCCATCGCTGTTGTAGAAGCCTCCATATCCACCACCTACAAAAAGCAAGAAAAGCAGTGATGCCTAGGTGATCAGATTGCACCAGGAAAAACCCAAGGGCAGAGACGAGGTATTTCTCAAGTGAACTCCTACATCAGAACAAGCATTTAAGATCTGTTTTTGTAGTTGCCAACCCTCCCCCCCCCCAAATCACCACCATCTTACCTCCAAACCCTCTGCTGCTACTTCCTCCACTGCGGCTGCTGGGTGGACGACTACTGCTAAAGCTACTGCTGCTAGAACCGCTACTTGTGCGATAGTCCCTGGCACCAAATCCTCCACTGAACCTACTGCTGCATAGGGAAAAAAAAAAGGAAAAAAAGGACTTAAGTACAGTCACCCATGCTTTAGTGCAGAGCTCCAGACAGAAGCAGAAAGTTTAATTTTGGGTTATGGGCCTGTAAATAGATTGCTATGGTCTATTCAACTCTAAACATCCAGGAAGGGCAACATGCACATTTTAGGTAGTAAACTCTCCTTTGAGGCATTCAACTTCTCACATTAAGAATTACTTTCTCAGGTCCTAATAAGATCAGATTCCCCTGAAGCCTCTTTCCATGATTTCTTAAATGTGGAACAGGTGATGCACTTATGATCAGCTACCACACCACAGAAGAGGGTAACCAAAATATGGGCACACTTTATTAAGATTTGGTCAAATCGCACTATCTAATTTAAGATGAAACTTTTAATAGTGAAACAGGGTTATGCATCTCTAGCTCACAGCTGCTGTATCAGTAGCTCACAATAACACATCAGGCTTTTGCAAAAGAGCTACTCTGTAAGGGGGTCTTGTAAAAGACAAGTTCCAGTAAAATGTAACTAAAATTTGATGGGTTATTAACTAATACTACTGACTTACTGTTATAAGTTAAAGCATCTGTAGTTTAGCTCCCATAACCTATTCTGCTTTAGATCAGAAACCATACATCAGCTTAACATCAAAAATAGTTCTTAAGGGGCTACATTCTTTCACATGCAGGTAAGGATTTCTACAAGTGTTTCATAAACACAAGATTTGTTTCTCAAGCAGCAAGCTGGACCTTTTATTTAGGACTGGATGAAACACAGCTAAATTAGCATTCAGCTATCACCTCCTAATGTATCTAGTAATAATCCACTATACTACTCATTTCACTATGCTTATTTCCTCAAGAAAGCTCAACTTATTTTTGAGATCTAGAGAAGGCAGGTCACAGCAAAGCATCACAACAGCCAGCCTTTGGCCATAGTTCTGGTCCTTACCTCTTTGACCGCCCCCGGCTGCCGCCCCCCTTGTGATGCTGCTCATAAGCCATGTTCTCCAACCAAGACGGTACTTCTTGCTTAGCTTCCACAAGGAGATCAAGCAAGTCCTTGGTGATGTTGATATTCCTCTCATTGAAGAATGAGGTGGCAAGGCCTAAAGGAAACAATTTCAGCACCGTGTAAAACAAACACTCTTAAACAGCACTGGCAAACCTCCACGCAGATCCCTACCCTTTTTATGACAGACAGAAAGCCAACCTATATGGTATCAGAGCATCACATAGCCAGCTCTTAGCACTGCTTTCACAAAACACAGTGGTTACTTTCCACATTGACTGGACAGTAACAAAAGGCTTGACAAAAACATTTGTCAAGTCAAAACTTTCATCAGAAAGACACTGAACAACTCAGCTGAGGAGTTCTCCAAAAGCATTAGTTTTGGATACTGCTTTATTTTAACTGTATCACCACAGAGCAAGGAGACTTTCAAGTTCTAGATACCCTGGAACTTGCATAAAAGCTTGCTTATGCTCATATGCTTAAGCTTAACCGCTACCCAAAGAGTAACAGAAGACAAACAAACAATTCCTTTGCCATCTGAGGTTTTTAGTTCAGTACAATCCTGTAGGTATTTTCAGGAAGACCTTCTGGGGTTCCAGCCAAAAAAGACTCTCTCCATGTGCTAGGTTCATTCAGTTTAAAAACCTCTGAATATTAAGTTCACTTTACACATTTCTCAAGTTGTAACTAACAACTCGAAAGTCATTCAAAACTCAAAGGATAGAAAGCTTTATCCATACTATAGTTTACAGATCAATGCTTGTTGGTCACAAAAGTGTATGCATGGATCTCCAGCTTTTTAACTAAAAACTTCTACTTAAGCAAGTAAGAGTCTTTCCCCATATGAAATCTTAAGTTTTACTTACCAAGGTTCCCTACACGGCCTGTACGACCAATACGATGTACATACTCTTCAATATCACTTGGCAAGTCAAAGTT
The DNA here is from genome assembly GCA_034781795.1 of Crypturellus tataupa. NCBI lineage: Eukaryota > Metazoa > Chordata > Aves > Tinamiformes > Tinamidae > Crypturellus > Crypturellus tataupa. Next base: position 2,685,518 of record JAWLRI010000379.1, read on the forward strand.
TATGACATGCTTTACATTTGAGATATCCAGTCCTCTTGCTGCTACCTAGCAATGAAGAGATTTAGTCAAATGTTAGCAAAAAAAAAAAAAAAAAAAAAATCCATTGCAGGTAACATCCATCTCCCCTAGTTTTTGGGTATTTCACTTACGGCTGTGGCAACAAGAATGGGGCTCTTGCCCGAACGGAACTGGTGCAGTGCTTCCTCTCTGTCTCTCTGAGAGCGATCCCCATGGATGCTGGTACAGGCATAGCCTTCATGGTAAAGGAAGTCCTCCAAAGCATCCGCACCCTTTTTGGTTTCCACAAACACCAGAGTCAAGGAATCTTTGCCTAACAAAATTAAACTGCAGGTTAGCACCTCAGACTGAACAGCCTAGTACACCAGCACAAACCTACCCTCCCCTCCAAAAACCCCTTCAGTTACCAGAAAGCACACACTTAAAACAGTGTGCAAAAAACTTTCATTGAGTAGTAAGGTTTCTTCCCTCATTTAATAAAAGCTGTTATATCTCAGTCAGGCATTAGATCTGCACTGAAATTCTCTGAAAACCCTTACCTGTGGCATTGAGCAGATCAAGCAGGAACGACCGTTTGTCCGACTCTTCCACCCACACCACTTTCTGTGTGATGTTCTCAGAGGTAGAGCCCACTCGGCCCACAGCCAGGAAGATGTATTCATCAAGGAAGTCACGAGCAAGCATCTTAGAAAGAGTGGGAAAATTGTTTTTCCCTTTCCAGAGATGAAAAGGAAGTCTAAATTGCTGTAACATTAAAACAATCTACAAGAGATACCTGGATTTCCTTGGGGAAAGTAGCACTGAACATCATGGTATGACGGACCCCTTTTGGTGGCATAGTATCTTGTTCAACAATTCGACGAATTTGAGGTTCAAACCCCATATCAAGCATTCTGTCAGCTTCATCTAGCACTAGGTACCTAATTAATTATTAAAACAAGTTAACATTGAAAGCTTTAAGACTTAACCCAACACAGATGATGGACTAAGTGTTCTCTCAACATGCTTAAAAACTGAGTCAGATCTTAAATATCATCTATTTATGTCATACAGGTAGTTTAAAACCACCAGCGTAGACAGCAACAGTTGCACTTACTTGCAGAAATCCAGTCCAATCTTTCCCCTCTCCATCATATCAACCAGTCGTCCTGGAGTTGCTACAAGCAAGTGACATCCACGTTCCAAGTCACGTATCTGCTGACCAATGTCCGCGCCACCATACACCACACAGGGACGAACTCTGGAACGGTACGCAAACTGCAAAACAAGGGAAATTAGCTCTCTGAACAAGAAAATATACTCAGATTATTTTATAATACCGAGCACCTAAACATACCTTCCTGGCTTCCTCATAGATCTGCACAGCCAGTTCCCTAGTTGGAGCCAAAACCAACGAGATTGGATATTGCTTACGACGTCCATACCTCCCATTCTCCTAAAGAAAATAAACCAAAAAAAAAAAAAAAAACAAAAAAAAAAAAAAAAAAAAAAAAAAACAAAATTAGATTTAGTAATCAACAGTGCAAGGAGAAGATGGAAAAAGGCCCCAAGCTTGACTTAATGGGCAGTAAGAGCAAGCTGCCTCTGAGCCATGCTTTTGAGAACTGCTACTCAAAGATTTGCTATATTACAGCACCCAAGATTCAAGTCTTGGTTCATATTTTAACGTAAGTGCAAATGCACAGCCTTGCTCTCTCCAGTCAGCACTGTCATCTACCCTAGCCACAGATTACCAAAACATCTGTTATTTCCTACCCTAAAGCCACTTTAACATGCCAGTGTTGCTAGGTAGCTTATTTTATAACAACTGAAGCAATCCAACGTCTTACACAGGAAGCCATCACTGAAGGAAAGATTTGCACAAAAGCTTTAGAGAGAAAGAGTGAGTGTTCACAGCATACTTTTAAGAGAAAAGTTGAAGGCTTGTAGAAGTTGAAACAAGGTTCCCCCTACTGTCCACCCCAAATAAAGGGGCCATCTAGCTGGGGAAATAATAGTGAAATCTAGCTGTTTTGCCTACCAGGCCCCCATCGCTGCCCCCCCGCTTTCCCCCTTACCCCCCAAAAAAACAACCACACCACACACACCAAACACACAACCCCCCCACCACACACACACACAGGACAGAACTAGTTATTGAAGTACTACTTGCCTTCATTGCTCTCAAGGCATCACCAGGGCCATCTGCATAGATCTGGCTCAGTATTGGTAGAAGAAATGCAGCTGTTTTCCCAGATCCTGATGGAAAACAATCAAGTATTAATAGAAGCTTTTCTTAATAGTTCTCCTGTTTGTTCTCATACCTAAGCCTATGTAACTGACTTATTCCCAACAATATCTGTACTAGTATACAGACAATACCTATGGCATCAGAGCACTTCTTAGTACAAAGATGCTATCAATGATGAAAGAAAACAGCACAACACCTCCCAAGTTAATGTATTTTCAGCCATAAACCTCCCCCTTCTGAGGGAGAAGCAAACACAGTAAATCCACTCAAGCCCCATCTACAGCGTGTCAAAAATTAAGCTACTAGTTTCCAACTGCTAAGGGTATTTCAGTATACTTTATAATAAGAAAGCACATCCTCAGAAATACCTTAACACCTTGAGGAATGCCAAGTTCTAGTTGCATTAAAAAGCTTAGTAGCTGTTCAGTTTACTTTTTAAGTAGTAAGCAGGATTACCAACTTACCTGTCTGAGCACAGGCCATCAAGTCTCTTTTTTCCTTAATAATTGGTATTGCATGTTTTTGGACTGGAGTAGGACGGGTATATCGTGTGAGCTCAATGTTTCCCATAATAATCTCCCCCATGTCAACATCGCTGAACTGCAAGATATTTGACAGGTTAAAATAGCAGTTATCTCCTTTCCACCAGATCCCTCCTCTAACCAGCAAACAAGTTATTCAGTTCAAGAAATTATTCATCCATGCTTGAAGGGCATTTGTGTTTGTGATATTGGTCTTGGGTTTATAAGCAATCAAATGCTACCGAATAAACTTACATGACTTCTCCCATGTCTTAAATTAATTCCATGCAACTCCTCCCCCTGCGAAATAACTTGGCTGAAACAAGCTTGTGACTCCTTCCCTCCCCAGCTTAGAAAGCAGAGTACAGTTTTACCTGGAAAATACATTTAGTTTTGATTGATGTGTCCGATCTTGACAGATTTTAAATACTTACACTTTCAATATGTGGAGGACAGTTGCTGCCTGTTGCTTCAACAGGGATGTCATCGTATTTCTCAAAGTTAATGCCAGTATTGCTTCCTGAAAAGAGCTCCCTAAAAGCAAAAAAGAGGGTATTTTACTTGCTAGTCAAATCAATTGTATTAACTCTCATGCTAATTTCTACGGCTCTATTACTTACTGTTCCAGACGTTCACTTGGAGGAAGAGGCTTTGACCAGTCATCTTCATCTGATTTGTCAGACCAGCGGCTACTTCCACCACCACGATCAAATCTTCCAAAGCCACTTCTGTCATAGTCACCACCTCTTCCACGCTCTTCGTACCTAAATAGAGCAAAAAACATCAGACCACCACACACAGACAAGAGGCCTGCTGACATGCAAAATGATAGTCTAGCCCCAACCTTTAGATGAGGGCGTAGTATAATTTTATGTTAAGGCCAGAAAGCTTATTTTCTGGCATGAGTCAGCAGCTTGCTGCAACTTAAAAATATAAACCTAAGTTTAAACAAAATACTAAAGTTTATATTTGGGTAAGCATACCTTAAATTAAGAGAATCTATATTCTGCCAGCAGGGCTGCATTTTTTTCTATTTTTGCACAGAGCTATCAAAACTCTTACGAAGACACCTGTAGCCCCCCGTGCACTCCCCCAGAGTTCCACACTATGTACAACTGTCTCAACATCTAAGTGTTGCAACATGTTCCTGTACTCCCCCCAACACAGACAACCCAACTAAATTATTTAACCTCAATTACACATCTCACACACACACACACACACACACACACAAAAAAAAGTGCTTTTACAGATGGAGCTCACCTGTATTGCTGACTTGGAAAGAAGGTGGAAAAAAAAATCCTTACCTCAACTGTTTAGTTTTTGGCCTGGCAAACCATGTTTGAGAAAAGGCTGGATACAGGACTAGCGTCAGCTTTACTAGTCGATAAAGGTCACTCTCACCACACTTGTGCATACGCATGATGTGTGTAAGATTGATCAAGTAAGGCAGAGAACCTGCAAGAGTCTCACCCATTTTTATTAACTACACTTTAACATGGGGGGGGAGAGAGGGAAGGGAAAAAAAAAAAAAAATCCCCAAAACAGCTTTGATATATTTTAAGTGTCAGAAGTTTCCCAAGGAAGTTTTCCATTCTGGAAAGCCTGTAGTTTTAAAGCAAGGTTCTCTCACTCCACCTTTCCCCTCCCCAGATCCTCCTATTTTATCCTGTTCTTCCCACCTAGGAAGAATTTTTCAGAGATTTTTTTTTTTTTTTTTTTAAACCAAAACAAAGTGCTGAAGGTAGAATTAGTACACATTGTCCAAAGAAATACTTACCTTCCTCCTCTTGATCCATTTCCACGGTCAAAGAAGCTGGATTTTGCTCCACGGTCAGATCGCGCACCAAAGCTGCTGTATGCATCCTTGTCTCTGCTAGAGCTCCAGCCACCACTGTCAAAACCTATCAAGGAAAATGTTTCAGTCTGTATTATGGTCCAGGCATTTTTACAAAATAGCAAAAAAATTTGCCCATTAAATCTTCCCTGTGAGGTATATGCAACAGAAAGAGGTAGGCATTCCTCAAAACAAGGAAAAATGTCCAAGTGTTAAGAGTTAAGGGTTAAACTAGGTTCTTGGTAAAATCTGACTGGCAAGCAGAAAAACTAAAACTTCTTGGAGGATACTAACAAACATCATGTTCTAAACACACAACACTGGTATTAGGCCATCATTTAGGCTGCTTAGTTTGTAGAATGAGTTCTAAGGCCAAAAGGTTCAGGGCTTTTCAGAATAAAAGCTGACACACAATATGGTTAGGAGATTCTGAACAGCATTAAGTCTCCATGAGCTTCAACGCCCTACTAATACAGGGCAAACTGAACATCACAGACACTGCAAGTCCTGCCAAATTTTTAATTCTTCCTCCATTTCCACACCAGCTCTCTACCTACATTGGGTAATTAGTCTTAACATTTGAGGGTTTTTTTTTTTTGAGGGGGGTAATAATGGAGGTTAACTAGGCCTCTGATACATATAGCTAGCCAAGGTTCTGAGTTAAAAATACTATACAAGTTATTGTTTTGTGCAGACTGAGTAAGTGAAGATGGTCTTGTTTGTGTTCAGCTAATAGAGCAGTGAGACAAGAAAAAGCAGAACATTAGACACTTCAGTGTTAGAATTGAATTTATAAATAAGTTTCAGTTTGAGTTCAACTTTCAGAACTTTGAAAACAATACTACATTAAGTTTTTCAAAAGAAAAATCACTTCTGTATTTTTGTCAGAAGATGACAGCTTTGTTCAAGTGCCCTCCCCTACGCCTATCAAATTCAGACATTTCTCCAGTTGCAAACCCACGGTGATCACTATCCACAGCCGTTCAGTTTGTCACCACTGTCACAGCCATTCGTACCAATATCATCTCCCCAAGCAGAGCCTCAGCTGAGAATTCTTTGGTATTTAGGTAAAGGGAGATGCCACTCATAACAGCAAGCATGAGGGTTTTTTTTTTTTGCAAGCCCCACAGCACTAATTCAGCTGCTGGATTACATGAACTTGGCAGACAGAATACAAGCAATAGGTATCAGTACAATACATATTGTTATAATATCAATAAAATTGTTCCAGAAAAAGATTCTTGTAGACTGCATCCCTAATAGGAGCTCACAAACAACTCCCTCTTCTCTGAAGGGTTTATAGCCATATAAGATCATGGAAGCCTATGCTGTGAAAATTCTTTTTGGGGGCGGAGGGGGGGAATAAATAAAAAAAAAAAAATCACCCAAGTTGTTAAGGAAAAAGCTAACTTTAAGGACTGCTACGGAAAGAAAATGTACCATACTACTTCCTCATTAATACTTAACAAAAAACTCTGCTCAAAATGACCAATAATCTAGATTTTAGTATGATTAATTCTTACTTGATAGTCAAGTCGCACTGAAAACTGGAAATATTTCTTCCTGCCTAAAAATACCAGCAGCCATGTCAATAGGGCAACTGTCAAACAGGATCCAGAGAACCAGGCTGCTTTTGTACAACAAAAAATTTCAGTCAAATCTAGACCATTGCAAATGAGAAGACATTGTGAATCTAAACCTTCTTTCCATCTCGCTTGTTAAGATTTCTACAGCTGTACCAATTTAAGCTGGTGTTTTGGCATGTTTCTTTAGAATTTTGGTCTTACAGTTGCTGTACTACCTAAATGCTTACATAACCTTGATCAGTGCCATTAACTACATCTTCATTTTGGCATTCTATTTCAATTTTAATGTTTCAATTTTAATGTTTCATTAGGATAAAACAAAACAAGAGATCCAGATAATAAAACTATGCCCTTAAGATCAACCAAAAGACAGACATCACTATAACTTAAAGTCTATGACACATCAAAATCGACACCAACAAAATCAGTGTCTAAAACATCCCTTACCAGATCAGCTGTCTTTACTTTGGAGAAGCCAACCCAAAGATCTTGTGAAAAATGGAAAATTCCTCTTAACCATTTGGTGAGAAATATGTGGTAGACTGAATCTAGCTTGATTTCCTTGTTCAAAAAACAATTTTAAGTTTGATTTCAAGAATTTTTTAATGTGCTTCCAAAGAAATTTTGTAGTTCTTCCTTATAATTAAGCTGCTTCTCAATGCTTTTTGTTGTCATTATGCATTTCCACAGAAGCAACTGTACCTTCATTCACGTTATAAAGCTTATCACCTGTCTGTCAGATGACTTGGAAAAACACCATATGCAGCAGCAATTATCAGAATTGAAATGCAAGATTTCATCAAGCATTTCTTCCCTCATCTACTACTGAAAGAACAGGTCTTGCCATTCAAGAGCACCTTTCAGGAAGTTTAACAAGAAAATACCATCACACTCTATTGATAATCTGAAGCTCACAGTACAAGAGAGGCTTCTGACCAGACAGTTCAGTATACTGAGCCCTGCAAACTATAGCTTCAACAGTTCAAATGCAAAATTACCATTTTTATGCATTTCCACACTTCTTTTAATTCTATAGCTTTGTTCTTAGGAACAAGAGTAACCGATTAGTGTTTAAGTAGGAGGCAGATCTGTATGCATATGGAATTACATAACCTGAAGCTCCCTAGGGGAGCACTGCAGGCTTTTTAAAAAGAAGCTTCCGCTGCCAACAGATAGCTCAACTACAGGTATCATCAGCTCCTCATGTACAACAGAAAACACAGAACAGCTGTTTATAATTGCCCAAGTCCTCCTCCTCAAGTATTTTTTACTTAGTCACAAGTCCATTACACAACTGTTAATAGGGCAACTGTGAATTACCACAGCATAATCAGTTAGCAAGAAGCCCCAAGCTAGGCACTATACCCACTACAGTGGGTCTAGGAAGACAACAGGGAAAAAAAAAAAAAAAAAAAAAAAAGTATTTTATTCCTTAACAGTTCCTTACCTTTTTAAGTAAGAGCTATATTAGGAGCTGCAATTAGGAACCCAACACTTAGAAATCCCATTGGGTCCCTATGAACAGGGCCATTACATTTGATTACCATAAATAACAGTAAAAAAAAAAAAAAAAAAAAAAGTAAAACAAAACAGTAAAACAAAACAGTAAAAAAAAGGTTAAAAAACAGTAAAATAAGTAAACCTAAAAAAACAAACACAAACAAGGAAGACTACTGCATTTGGAGGACAACTACAAAAAAAAAAAAACCAAACAACTACTCAAACTGCAGGATCTCAAGTAACAGTATAGGATAGTTCTGCATCACTGCACTGATACCATTTAATGACAGCTTTCTTTAGTGGAAGCCGAGTCATTTCCATATAGCCAATATGTTCTTCCTGTTGCGGAGAGCCTTTAAGAGTATAACAATAGAGTACTTCAGCAGACATAAGGAAATTCTGAAGCACTACAGCTACCAATGGCAGTTAACAGCATGTTTGGTTACTCAAACAAGGTATATACCAAACCTAAATCAAGGTTTTATACAGTTGAGATGTGCTAACTGCTTAGCTTAACCATCAGAAGAAAAATGCCATGAAAGAACCCAGAATTAGCTTTTGAATAGATATTTGATCTTCTAATTATTGAAATCCAATAAAGGTAAGATTCAGTCAGCCTTAGGAAGATTAAGCTATAAAATGGAACACCTAGACATTTTCTACTTTAAAGGTTACTGAACTCACTAAGCAAGCAGCTCAAATACCTTACTCAAGCAAAGCAAGATGGTTGCCAGCTCAGAGATTTTAGGGAACAGCTTTTAACTTGGACACTTTTAAGATATCTCACAGGCAAATCTAGGAAACATCTAGGTGCATTTTCCTGCTGCAAGTCATCCTAAGGTTCTGTCTCCAAAGAACATATGATCACATGTGCATCTGTGATGCTTCTCTACAGCCTTCTACAGAAACAGGAAACAGTGACATCCCTACACCTACAAGCCATGCTTTAAAACTGAAGAAAACTCTTCAGTCAACCTCAAATATTAACTTGAGATTTGATGCAAGCTACCATATAAGGAAAAAATATATATAAAAACAGCAACTGGCCATGAGTCAATTCAGACTCTCCTTTCCTCACATCCTAAAGAACAACATGTTCTGATTGGGTTCAGCTTGCAGACTTCTTGGAAAAGTGCCCACATGAGTGAGGCTACTGGGAATTCCAAGAGCACCAAGTTGCAAAGCAGTCACTAACTTTCTTCAATTCACTCAATTCTCATAACAGGCCATTCGGCATCCTTTGGTGCTGTAGGCCAGGCCAGGCTTCCATTAAGCAAAAGACTACTTTTGTTTGTTTTTTAAAACCTTTTATTCACATGTTTCTAAAGACGCAGCACAAAACAGGAGCAAAACACTACTTGTAAACTAATCCTGAACTCAGTATCTGGAAGTACTGTGTGAGAAATCTGTATCAGCATGCATTTCAACCCTTTCCCACCCCTCCCCAATCTGTTCCTCTTTGGAATGGGAGCCTGGTTGCTGCACATAATTTCTACCTGGAACCAAACAGCAACCAGGTCTACAGCGTTGCTTTAGAAACAAATGGGGTTAAGTTCATTACAATAATATGAAACATCAATTACTACTTTAAACTCTACCAGAGAGCAAAGTGTTTTAGCTCTTTCATTCCAGAAATTTAATAGCTGTTGGACAAAGGACATCTTTTCTTGAATCTGCACACAGCCTTATCACCATATGTAGCAATGTGACACCAGCATGTGTGACTCATCTTACAACCAGAAGCCATGTTTTACTTTACTGAAGCATTGCACAAAACATTTCTTTTACACCCCGTTTTGTTCTAGAAAAATCAAGTGAAAAAAGCCATCTTCCAGTACAAACCCTCTACAAACATATGACCAGCTCTGGTCATGCACTTCACATTTTGTGTGTCAGCATTCCACATTGCTTTCTGTAATTACTCCAGCATTTTTCCACCAAAACTATAAAAAAATAGGAAGAGACATCATTTGTATCACGTTCTGATCTTCATGCACCTACAGTTAAATGCAAGTGCGTCTAAACCTCTGTTTAAAAACTGAATCTGTACTTACTGCACTGAGAAGCACATCACCTCTAAGATTAAAAACTAGCTTCTGCAAGTTTTACGCCACTCAGTAACAGCAAAATTGCTACTGCCAGGAGTCATCCAAGCTAATGCACAAGACTGCAAGCCAATCTTGATTCAATCACTAATTACTTGGCAAGAAACAAAAGAGACAAATATAATTGGGATACTGAAGTCAAGCTCAAGATTTAACACGATGAAGGTATCAACTTTTAACAGTCCACTAGCAAGATTAAGTTACAAGGTTTTGCACAGAACAGTCAAGCAGTCTGCATCCAGTCACTGAGTACCTGTGCAAAAGCCTTTAAACAGGTAGTTTTTTAAGGTAGGATTCAAAAGGGGACAGAGAACCACAGTTGCTGCCACCATTTTTCTGATACGTACCCTGTTTTGAAGCTTCCCTGTTCCGTAAGTGAGGAGGAATGTATCGGCCTTCTAAAGGAAGCAGGAAAAAAAAAAAAAAAAAAAAAAAAAAATTATTAAAAAACTAAAGGGTTAGGTTGCATTTGAGAAACAAAACTCTTAAAACAGTTTTTGGTTAGGTGCCTTGCCTGAGCTCTAAGGCCTTTCATGCTGTTTTCAGTGCTGTATTAAAACAGATTCCTTGCTTAATACACTTGACAATACAATTCAAAAGCTCTTCAAGATGCTCAGAGCAGGAAACACAAAGGTCTCTTATTTATGCAGCTCCCTCCCTTTTTTTTTAATTTTTTTAATACAAGAGTCTCACAAGTCTCCTGCTCACGCCTTGTACTGACATAGTCATATGTTTGACAAAAACCTCTTGCCCTAGAACTGATTAAGGCTTAAAAGGGTCCCAGGCAATTGAAAATTTTGTGCCATTCGAGTGACAACTGTAACCCTGTAAGCATCTGTACTTTCCTTCCTCATAAGGAGTTTGGTTCATAGTCAATTGCCTCCAAACATCCTTCACCTATGATACATAACACTGTTTAGCAGACAAATGATTTGAATCAGAGGCAAGAACAAAACTTAAATCCCTGGAAGTTCCCTTCTCAGTACAGTTGTGTCTCATGTCAGAGAAAGTTCATCACGAGCAAGGAAGTGAACTACTAGGACTTTATTCTGTTCTAGACTCATCTTTTGAGAAAAGAAGTCATTACACTACTACTGCAATCATCAAACTCAGATTTTTGACTAGAGAGGACAGAAAAACTTGCAACAAATTAAAAGACTAGGTTCTTAGCAGATTTAGCACAGGGAGAAAAAAAAAAAAAAGCTAGCAACAACAACAAAATCAGGACACCACAGCTCTCTCAAGTTATTTAAACCACTGAGGTTAAACTCCTTTCAAAAATCTTAGTGGTATTTTTTAGATGCCATTTCACCACCAAATAAAGTGCTCCTATACAAAGCAAACAATTAACAACCTCCTTGCACTTCCTCATTACCCTCAATCTTGGCTTGAGAATTATTCACAGCTACAAGAGTTGTCCATTTTAAAAAGTGATGTACTTGCAAATTTAGATATACTTACTGCTTGTAGAGCTTCCTTCGCTCTGAGAGTCTGAGGAGTTCAAGTCTAGACCAGAGAACTAGAAGAAATGAAACAGGTAAGTAAAATAAATCCCACATGTTATATAAATTTGCACTAAGACTAGAAACAAAGCTTTTTTATCATGAAGAGGCAGTGTTCCAACAAGCTACCACTACAAAAGAATTAGTTTCTATGGTGTCATAAGCAACTATATTCTTTGGTAGCACAGACTAACAGTGCATCTTGTCCTCAAGTGTTCCCATGGCCACCATTAAATGCATGCTGCACAGTCGCCTGAGCTTGCTGCCATATTACATTCACCAAATCAATACATACAGACCTCTTGCTTACAGATAGGGTTAGTTTATCACTCTGAGATGTCCACTGAAAGGCATTCTGACTAAGGGCAAGGGCACAGGTTTCAACTTACAAGACCAACAGAAAAATTACAGGAGCTAAAATTTTCCAAACTCATTTGGAAAAAAAAAAAAAAAGTATTTTGTTTAAATTTTAGCCAATAGCAAGTGCAGAAAAGTCTTTCAGTAGGATCTCAATCAGGCCAAAGTAAGGCTCCCAAAATACTGCGCTTTAGAATGCCTGATTTTATGTACTGCCACCTAGGCCACTAGGCTTATCAAAAAGCCTCCCATCAGGCAGGCTCCTCTTGGGATCTTGTCAACATCCATTACTTAAAACCTGCTTTGATTTGCACATCTACATGAGGTTAAAAAAAACACTACCGTTTTATGAATGGTAATAAATATCGGGTGGGGAAGGGTGGCTCTCATTTACGAGTACACGGCAGGGGAAGAGGGGGACCCAGCTGCGGAGATGGCGCGGCCGCCATCTCAGTGCGGCAGCGCGGGCGGCACTGCGGGCTGGGCTTCCCGGCGCAGCAGGGAGCAGCCGCAGCCACACGGCTAATCGGGCAGGCGGCCCACGTCACGTGCTGCCTCGGGGCGAGGAGGGGGAGGATGAGGGGGAGGCGGGGGGAGAGGAGCACCGGCTCCCTGACCTACTTCGCCCGGGACACCAGGGCAGCAATCGGGCCCAGCGCCGCCCGCCCTGCGCCTCGCTAGGACACGGCAGTGGCTCCTTTCCCTCCCCCATCCACATCCCCGCCGCCTCCCTCCTCCCCCCCCAGGATTAGATAACCATCCACCCTCTCCACATTGGGAAGCGGCCCGTGCCTCCTGACTCCGCCCCGCACGACGGGGGGACGGGAGGGAAAGGACTTGGGGGGGGAAGGGGAGGGAGAGAAAAATAATAATAAAAAAACCGCAGCAAGCAGCGAAGAGCGCGCTGCCGGGAGCCGCCCGGACTCCACTGCGTCACGGGCCCCGCGGCTCGGCGTCCCCGGAGGGAGGGAAAGCGGGAAGGAAAGGGGGGGGAAGAGGAGGCGGGCGCCGCTGACGCAGCGGGAACAAAGGCGGCCGCGAGCGCCCCCTCCCCCAGCCCCTCGGAGGACAAGGGGGGGAGGGGGCGCCGACACAAAGCGTGCCGCCCCCTCCCCCCCAGCACAATGGCCGCCATTATCCTGCGCCTCTTCCTCCCTCCCTCCCCGCGCGCCGTTCCCCGCCGCCGCCGCCAGGGGCAGCGCTACCATCGTCGCTCGCCGCCACACAAAAGCCGGGCCCGGGAGCGTGGCGGC
>JAWLRI010000379.1:2722725-2746130 GCA_034781795.1 Crypturellus tataupa
AGGAGCGGGCGCGCGGCCGCACCGGGCGTTAACGGCCGCCAGCGGCGGGGCGGGGGGCTCGCGCCGCCGCTAACGGCCGCTGTGCCCGCAGACCGCCGCCATGGGTCGCGTGATCCGAGGCCAGAGGAAGGGCGCCGGCTCCGTGTTCCGCGCGCACGTGAAGCACAGGAAGGGCCCGGCCAAGCTGCGCGCCGTGGACTTCGCCGAGAGGCACGGCTACATCAAGGGCATCGTCAAGGTGGGGCCGCCCCGCGCCGCCGCAGCCTTGGAAGGCAGAGGCTGGCGCACGCTGGCAGTAATGCGACTGCGGGTTAGAGTTTTGCCCCATTTAGGGGTATTAGAGTGTTTTTAAGAACTTGCTGTAGCTGGTGAAATGTCGGTGGGCGGAGTTATCCCAGTAGCATCTTGTTTCCTAATAAAAAAATGTCCCAAATGCTTTCCCAAGCCCTTAGTAACATTTCTCATCTTCGTTCCTAGCTGCATAGGGTAGGTAGTGTCCTTGTTTGGGTTGCAGTAATGCTGTTACAGCTCTGCTCCAGGTGTTTTTTTGGAAACGGGGGTTTGAGATCCCAGTCACTGGCACGGGTGCCCAGCCACAAGCTTCAGAAAAACCTAGCTAGCTATTCGATCTTTCAGAGCAGGGTGATTTTTTTTTTTTGGTTTGGGGAAGCAGCTTGTTTCACACTCCTGTGTAATTCAGTTTGAAACAAGTAGGTAGATAGTTTTGACTGAAACTTAGATGATACGTCTTTTTGTTTGTTTAGCAGGACTGAAGACATTAAAATGCTGGGCACCAACAAAACCTGAGTGTTCCCAGACAAGCCACGCAAGAGTTGTAATTATTTAGGCAGAGCTGCACTGCATTTGAACTGTGAATGTAGTTTAGGGCGTAATCATAAAGGAGAATCTTAAAGCGATGTGATTTTTGAAGAGCCTGTGGCAAATGCTCCTGTCTGCTCTAAAGCTCATCCCATTTCCACCAGGACATCATTCATGATCCGGGCCGTGGGGCTCCCCTTGCCAAGATCGCCTTCCGTGACCCGTACAGGTTCAAGAAGAGGACTGAGCTCTTCATTGCTGCTGAGGGTATCCATACCGGGCAGTTTGTTTACTGCGGCAAGAAAGGTGAGTGAAGGCTAATGTGTTGCCTACATAAGTCTTGGGATGCTGAAATGCCCGTGACCCAAGCACACCACATCTAGGATGTTTAACTGTGATTGCAAGCCACGAAGCAGGGGCTTCCACCAGCTTTAAGCAAACCTGGACTGCTTTGAGCCTGTTTTAATTGACCAGCTTATCCGTAGTGTTGTCAGGTCTTGAGAGTCATTTTATCTGCAGTTATGTTTTGCGCTTCCGTTAAACTGCCTTGTCAAGACAGACAGTGAAAAGAGCCCCTGCCTGGTGCTGTTGGGCGCTTTTGTGGTGCCCTGCGGTAGCCTGAGCGCTGTCCAGGAGCGCAAAGGAAGCCGTTGGCACCCCTTGTTTGCTTGTTGCAGCTCAGCTGAACATCGGCAATGTTCTGCCCGTTGGCACCATGCCAGAAGGCACCATCGTGTGCTGCCTTGAGGAGAAGCCTGGTGACCGGGGCAAGCTGGCCCGTGCTTCAGGGAACTACGCCACTGTCATCTCCCACAACCCTGAGACAAAGAAAACCAGAGTCAAGCTGCCCTCTGGCTCCAAGAAAGTGATTTCTTCTGCCAACAGGGCTGTTGTGGGTAAGTAGGGACCCACTTAGCAGGGTTGTATGCATAGCGCTGAGATGTACAATGGACCTCTGTTTTTTCAAGTGACTTCCTTTGTTGGTGCTGTAGGAGCCATGTTTGCTCAGCTGGGCTCTGCACCTGGGAGGTTTGCATGGGGCCAGGGAGCTTCTTAAATATGGGGAGGCTTTGAGTTAGTGAGGGGATAGCAGAGGGTAGCCCTCCAACTGCAGTGGGATTGTGCAGGGTGTAAAATCCACAATCCTCAGGGGAAAAAGCCATGCAGAAAACAGCAGTCAGGGCTTCCTGCTCTGGATGCACCTGCAGTCTGTTGGACTGGTAGTCAGAGTGTCCAGCTGCTGTAGGTGGTAGCAGTTGGATGAAATACCTTGAAAGGCCTGACAAGGAGTGGAGGAAATCCTGCCATTAAAAAATGGGTTGAATCAGGTGTGGTAGCCCCTTGGCTCCCAGCAGAGGGACAGCTGCATTTTGGCAAATGACACTTGAAGGAGCCCTGGGCATGTGTTAAAATGAAAGGCAGCTCTGCCTGCAAGAGCTGCTGCCAGGCTTAAGCAGCTAAACGTGCATTGATAGGCACAGGAGCAGCCAGTGTCCCTGCCTCTGGCCAGAAGACATCAACGTGAGTAACAACCAGTCAGTCCTACAGTAAGAGCAGACTGCAGAAGTCATACTCATCTGTTAAGCCTCAAGGAACCAGTCTTTTTAGGTCTTTGAGTTGATAACAATTCTTTCTAAGCAATTAGCTCATGTAGTTCAAGAGAGCCTAGCAAGAAAATAGAAAACTCTTGAAGAGGAGGCCTGGGTGGGAGAGGGGGGCAGGAAACCTCAGTTCTCTCTGAGTACATAGAAGACATAGTTGGGATTGTTAAAGACTGCCCTTAGAGCCCTAATCTTAAAACAAGAGTGTTACTTGGAACTAGTCTCCCTACTAAGCGCTTCTCTTGTGTTGCCTGTTGCACTTGCACGTTACCATTTGTGCAATCAATTTCAGGTATCGTTGCTGGTGGAGGCCGTATCGACAAACCAATCCTCAAGGCTGGCCGTGCCTACCATAAATACAAGGCAAAGAGAAACTGCTGGCCACGTGTCCGTGGTGTAGCTATGAACGTGAGTCAATTTTCAGTTATGCCTTTCATTTGATTTTTTTGCTGGTGAGAAGAGTGTTGAAGTAGACTACACTTAGAAAAGGTAACAGGAGGCTTCTGCCAACAAAGATTCCCTGAATGCTTTATGATTTCACATTCAGTTGGGGTAGTCAGCAGTGCTTGAGAGTTTGAGTGCTTGAGAGTTACTGTATGAAAATGCAGTGAACAGCAAGAGAGATAAAAGTTGATCACTTTTGTTACTTGCATTCCTGACTTCTTGCTTTCTTCTTCCACAGCCTGTAGAACATCCCTTCGGTGGTGGCAACCACCAGCACATTGGCAAGCCCTCAACCATCCGGAGAGATGCTCCTGCTGGGCGCAAAGTTGGTCTCATTGCTGCCCGTCGCACGGGTAGACTGCGTGGAACAAAGACTGTACAAGAAAAGGAGAACTAAGTACCACACCTGGAGTTTACAGAATAAATTTTTAAAGCTTAGTTCGTGCGAGTTGTGATGTGTTGCTAAACTTTGGATAGTGCTTAGCAGGGTTGAGAGTTTGATCTGCAAGCCCAGCTGAGTTAAAGTTGTTCATCACAGAGATTGAGTGAAGTGTAAGACTTGTTTTCCTCTCTTTATCTGCTACTGCTCTTTGGAGGAAGAGCTTCCAGGTGTAGCAGGACTCCCTACCAGGGAAATACTTTTCAACCACTACTGTCAAGTTTGGGACATAATCTAAGAGGACCAAAAAGTTGAAGTGTTTTATACCCAACCAGACTATGCATTAGTCTTGACAAGTAGTAACTAAAGCCTTTATTGTAGCATTAATCATGACAAGTTTGGTGCAGGACATCACTCCTGTAGTCACAGAGGCTGAGGCTACGGCTCCTTTCTTCATTATTTGCAATGGAAGTAGAAACTACACCTCTAGCAGCAGCTGGGTGGTTTTGGTGAGAAATGAAAGCTCTTTGATTACTGAAGGAGTAACAGGGTAGGGCAGGGGGGAAGTTACACTGACCAAAACAGGAAAACAGGAGCTTCTGCCCAGGCATAGTGAAATACTTCTCTTACTAGAACAAATGCTGCTCCACTAATACAGGGGCTGAGAGGTCTGCAGCTGCTGCATCACTCTCCTGGATCTAGCAGCAGTGGAGCAGTTGCATGTAAATCTGTATCAAGAGCTTAAAAGTTGTTGTTTATACCTTTCAAAACCAGGTAAGCTGGAAACAAATGTGCAGCATTTTGCATGCTGAATTTATTTAAGTGCTGCTGCACCATCGAGTTATAGCAGAATGGGAAAATCAGCATTCTTGAAAATTCTGTTATAAAGTTTATCTTCTATATATAGTAAAAAGGATCAAGTACTATTTTACAAACCCAAAATTTCACCTGAATTCAAATATATGTGCAGTGGCTTTGCACTACTTACTAATATAACTTAGAAGTAAAGGGTAGGGGAAGGCAGACACTTACTTAGGAAGGCTTATCCACTTAAAGCAATTAAATGATCAGGATTGAAGTGGCCAGGGCTGTTGTGCAGCAGTAGAAGAGGCTATGGAGGAGGGGGCAGGTTGTGCAAATTCAGACCATCCTCTAAACTCTGGACCTTTGGCCGCCTTGGAGGTGTTCCAACGGGGAAGCTCACAAGTTTGGGGCACAAGGAAGTCTGGCGTCTTGGCCTTCCTGCCCTTGCCAAGGGCCAACTAATGCCGTGGGCAGCTGGTTGAGCAGAGCCCACCAGGCTGCAGTCATGGAGGCAGCAGAGCTAGAGCTCCGTAGCAGCAGCATGCACTGCAAGCAGAGCTGTTTGGAAGAGGAAAAAAAAAAACAAAACAGCTTTTGGGGAGGGAATGGGAGATAAAAGTTGAAATCATTTACACTGAACGCACTTAAGGAACTGACAGAAATCCTGGTTTCCAGCCATGCCTGGTTTTGCAGATCCCTAGGTTTTCTATGGAAGGTGTGTGTTCCTCCTGGTGCCACTTATGCCTGCCCTGGACTCCTGAGCGGACGCAGACTGTCAGGAGTCCACAGCCAACAGCCTGAAAATTGGTGTGCTAAGGTAACAGGTATGGGATATTTGCACAAATAAATAAATGCCATATTATGATGCTCAAGGCAGCTACAGATCCTTTTAATGTAAATATACAAGGAGCAATGATAAATTTCACTTTAAATTCATACATTTGTTTGCTGAGGACTTTAGAAGACACCTGTCCCCTCCCTCTCCAAACTCGGGAGCAACTGACTCTTGACCCAGGTAACAAGAAACTGTCATAATGGTTACAAGCCTCCAGGTTGAGGCAAATACCATCTTTTAGCTTGTGTCTTCCAGGCCTGAATATGCACAGCATGTTCTAATGGCTCCTTGGGAAAAGACCGTCTGGAAATGACCCAAAGAGCAGTGTGAGGGAGTTGCAGGGGGGGAATCTCCTTCCCTTGGCAGTAGCGGCTTTGGGCAAAGCATGATGGAGAGGTGTGGGAAACGTAGCTTAATGAAACTGTAGCTTCCTACCTATACACTTCAAGGGTTTTCCCTCTTCCATACAGAGTTGGAATGGATCCCAGGATTTATTGTACTGTGAAGGAAACAGTATAAATAAAAACTGGGATAGAGTCCCTCTCTCCAGACCGAGCAGGAGGAAAGGGAGCTAATACTCCTCCCTGTGTGCGGAGAAGCACATTTCCCTCCCATAAGCTATTAGAGCCCAACACAACATGTAGCACAAGGAGCCTCAAGGGCTTATGAGGATGTTGGAGAAGCTTCTCCCGCCTTTTCTGAGCAGAAGGGAAAGACAAGGAAGCCCCTTCCATCTTCCTGTAGCCAATGTCTTTCTGTAACCGTGTGATCCCAGCTTTATAGAAGTAGCTTTACTACCAAAACCACTGTGGCATGTAAGTGAGCAAAACAAACACAAACCCCATCTACTAGAAAACAGAAAATCTGCAGCATCCTCCCATTGGGCCCTGTGATCCTCCTACCCCTTATGCCTCCCCAAACGTTTGCATCTTCACTGAGAGTAATCACATTTTTAAATGTACATTATATGCAGCATCCTCTTGCTCAGACTAGCTGTTACTAATAGCACGGAAAATGACACAGCTGGATTTGCTTATGTAGTTTTTATCTTGAATATTTACTTCATGGATGAGTGCTGCATGCAGAAGATTAGTACTACATACAAAGTCAAGCTTAAAACGTGCAGTTATGATTATTAAAATGCAAAAAATAAAATAAAATAAAATAAAAGTAGGACATCAGAAACTTTGAAGTCCAGCAACCTGCGTTTTGGAAGAAATATGTTATTTTTTTTTCTCTCTCTCCTCAGCAGCTTCAATGGTTTATTTCCAGTATAAATCTTTACTTTCTAAAAGAAAGAGAAAAGAGAAAAAAAATACATACCAGGGAAGCACTGAAGTCCTCATCAGGAAGTGCTTCAGATTCCACCTCCTGAAAGACCAAATAGTATTTTATTTATGCATTTTGAAAAGCATATTGTGAAATAATACATCCTAAGCACGGACACATATTGTGAACTCTCATCACAATATGCTACACCTGTTCCTATTCTTCCCCGATGCGCCGCTCCGGCAGTAGCAGCAGCCTGAGGACACCTGAACAGGCGGCGGGCGCACAGGTCTAACTCGCCTCGAGGTGCATGCGGTGGGAGCAAGACTACATCCATGCACGGGCAAGGCTGCTGATGCCACCATCTCCCCAGGCTGAAAATACTCTGCCCGCCTTCGACAAACCAGGAGGGTCACTGCATTGCAGAGGGTCCTCAGCCTGCCACATGCTGACGGGGAGGAAACAACAGGAAATACAAGTAAAGCCATAGAAGGTAGAAAAAAAGAGTCAGAATAAATCTGTCCAGAGCGTTTTTGAAAGAGGGGAAAAGTTCTAGCAACAAAATTGTGCATTAAAGTTACTAGGCAAGCAAATATCAAAACTGAAAAAAACGCTTTGGGCTGTATTTTCATCTAATGTAAAAGCAGCTGGAGCCCAAATTCTAGAGTTTCAAGGAGTTGGCTGATCAATAACTCATTTGATATTTTACGCTCTCCATACAAGTTAAGTTAAAAATTGGCTCCCCCTTTGGCACTAATGAATCCTCAGGGAGAAGCACGAGGATGGAAAACATCCGTGGGAGCTGTGAACTGACTCACTCGAAAGCTTTCCTCTCTCCCTTTATAAGAAATCCTCCCGTGGCAGCAATCCACCGCAATGCATGCAAAATTTATCGTTAACTCTTGATTTTGCTAACATGCCCATGTCCAGAGAGTTCATAGTCACGCACACGCAGGCAGGTAACCTCAAAGGGAAATGGAGAGGTTATGGCGGCTCTGGTGTTACCTACCTCCCCGGATGTCTTGCTTTGTTTTATTTTTCATTTGATGCTACAAATTGACAGTCATTCTTCATCCACCAACTCTTCTTCAGCCTCTGTGGGCCTCTTGGCACCCACGGGTGTAAACTGATGCCCACTCCTGGATTAACCACTTGGTAACACAGAGAGCCAGGTTTAGCAGGGTCTTTGGCCCTCAGTGGGCCGGAGGATCCAGCATCCCCCCGGAGCGGTTCCTCACAGCCGGCTCTTCTGCAACGAGGACCCTGCAATCCGGAGCTCGTCTCTACAGAGCTATGAGACAGTCAAAGGCAGCGGAGAGCCCGGCTACGTTTCCAGGCTCTGAACATCCCAGCTTTATTTCCCTGTTTTCATCATAGCGCGTTTCCTTCATCTACGACTCCACCATATTGCAATGCAATGCATTCAACACAAAACTCCTCCACTAGCCCGTTCTTCAGTTAAGTCCACATTTTATTTAAGGTTTGCTGATGGTATTTCAACCAGATTTATATACACAATCTAGAACCCACAGCAAAATCATTTTGACTGCCCTGAAGACCGAGAGAAACGGCATGATTGACGTTTCCTTCCACAGCTATTGAGTAGTGTCTACATTCCCATAGCAGGTATTCTTTTTTTTTTTTTTTTTTGATTCAGATTGCAGAAATGTTGGGGAAGCCAGTGCCAGGCTTCTCACAGATTTGACACGGCAGGGTTACATAGTTCTCTTTCAGCATTTCAGTCTTACACACAAGCAATCGGTAACATCTCTTCCGAGGCGAACAGTCAGGCTCACCGGCCGAGTACTGGCTTTCCACATCACGACAACCCTCCCTTTCTAACAACTCAACACGTCAAGAGAGCCAGAGACAGAAATCCCTCCCTGGAAACCGCTTTATTTAAACAACATTTAGCTGCAAAATGGTTTTATGCTACTCCAGATGGGGAAGGAGGCAGCGTGAGGGACTGCGCGTTCATTAAACCACGTGGTGCCGCCGAGCCGAAGAACTTCGAGTTCCTTCATTTTCACGTGGATCACGCACATCCTCGGAACCGTGAGTCAGGGATTTCAGACACCTTTTCTAACAGGAGGCAGACGCGTTGCCCGAGCGGGTGTTTTCGCGCCCGCGCTGGCCCGATGCGGAGGCAGCGGTCGCAACGTTGAGGTAGAGCAGCAGGTAGAGCAGCGCCCGGGGGCGCCTCTCGCCCAGCCCCACCTGCGGCGTTACCTCAGGGAACACACGGCAGGGGCTGCCGCGGCGCCCGGCGCTCCCCTCAGCGAGGCGCCCGCCGCCGCGTTCAGCCGCCTCGAGAAGCCTCGCCGCCTTTGCGGTTCTCTGCTCTTGAACCTGCCTCCAGGACTCCTAAGGCCTCAAGTCCTTGCAGGCATTTAAGTATAGCCAAATGTATTAAGAAGTTGTGAATCGGTCGCCTTCTCCAAAACAGAGATTCCGGCTGGATCTAGGTAATGCTTTATTTGCCTGTAGAAACTAACTCTTCAGGATAGAAAACAAAGACAAACAACCCCCGCCACAAAGCTACAAGCTATTTGAATTCACGACTACTCTTAGTAGATGGAAAGTATCGCATCCCAGGTACGTTTGAGATTTAAAGGACATCAAATCCCCGCTTGTCAGCAACAGGGCTGTTGCTACTGCGCTGCAAGAGGCTCCATCTGCAAGACTCAGGTAGCCTGGTGAGCACTGCCCTGCTGCAGAAACCACCACTAGCAATGACACATCCCACGTGGTAGGAAAGGAGCTCAAAAAAAAGAAAAAAAAATGTGAAAAGGTTTGATTTTCAGACAATTAATACAAAAATATTAAATAGTATATGATCCTGGCAATCCAGAATGAGAAACTTGGTAAGAAAAAATGACACGGGTGATTTAGAAGTGGTCAGGAACTGAGCAGCACTTCAATTAAATAAAGCTACAAACGAAGGCCAATACATTAGAAAGCTCCATCCCCCAAAGTATTACTACAGAAAAGGAACGTAACCCCCCTCTTAACGGCTCAGGTGAAGCCACACGTGTAAAGCATTCAGTCAGTCCTGGTCCTTCTACAAACGCGAGCAGCACAACATGACAAGAAAAACATGGAAATGAAGAGTAGGGAGCTAACTTACACGTGGAAAACAAGCATTTAAATATTTTGCTCTGGTAAGGATTGAAGGAGACAGAACCGTAAATGCATCAGGACGCTACAAACCACACGGCTAACACTGCTTCGGATAAGTTAACAGAAGCTACTGGAAACCAGTTGTAAATTAAAAAAAAAAAAATATATATATATATATATATATAACAACATTTAAATAGCATAACGAGAGGGAGGCAGGAAATGATCTGATTTCCCTCCAAACTGCTTTTCTGTGGCTGGATGTTGGATGAGATTTTAAGACTTGTTTACTACTCCTCTCCCATCCCCATTCATTACTCAAGGTCAGCTCAACATTAAAACCTGGAGGTCACTGCATGTTGTTTTGACCACTGAAGAATGACACTATCATTTTACAATTGTGCTAATGTATTTAAGGCTATATTTCATTTTTTTTTAAGGTAAAAATCAACTTAAAGATTTGTTTTTAAAAAAAAGTGTCTTCATGGATTTTTAAAGCTAGAAAAATGTAAGTGGGGTATTTAAAATCTGGTGAAAAGTTAGCCCTTATTCAGGAGAGTGTCTTTCAGGAGAGTGTCTTTCTCTCTCAAATTTATACTCCTGTGCTTGTTTCAATTACTTGCCAGGAAGTGTAAACACAGCAAACTGCCTGGCTGCCTCGGGTCGCACGCTCTGATTTATACAGGCTGACGCACGCAACACCCCAGCTTCAACCCATCTGCGCTAGGACAGTGACAGGACCCAGGCAAACCCCATTATAATCCGTGGATCCAGTGGCAATGAGAGCCTTGGTCTGTGTTAAACCAGACTGCAGCACCAGGACCCCTGACAGACTCCAGCACACTTCTACAATAGTCCTAAAAGAGATTTGTTAGGGCCAGGACTGAACAGCTTCTCTTGTAAAAACAAGCAAAAAACCCAAGCAACCAACCGAGCTACCAGATAACTTAAAACTCTTAGCTTCTATAGCTTGAAGATAAAAGTACATTTATGGCACAAGGTGAAGTTACACAGCGTATGAAGCGACTGCGCTCCCCGGGATTAGAGTCCTTCCAACCCAGCAGATTTTGCTAGTGGGTAGCGAAGGGAGAGCCTCCGCGCAAGGCAGACCATGCACCAGGCAATGCTGGAGACCAGCGCAGGGAAGGCAGCAGAAACACCCGGGCAGGAGCAAGAGCTAGCACAGGGTGCCGCACGGGCGGCTGCCGCTTCGTGCCCTGCAGCCGCCTGGTCACCTGGCCAGTCGTAGCTGCACATCAGAAAGAGAAGCTGGGGTGAGTTTCACAAGCTCTGCTTTTGCCGTCTTCCCCATGAAATCACGTGAGAGAGGAACAGAGATCATACAGCAGGATACCGCTGGTTTTCCTCCATCCCCTTTTCTTTCTGTTTCACACATCAGAGTGGTTTGAGGTTGGAAGGAACCTCTAGAAATCACGTAGCCCAACCTCCCTGCTCCGGCAGGAACACCTTTATTACAGTACCTTTGCACAGCACACAGTATTTACAACATGTTGCTACTTTCCTCACAGAAAGACTCTTTGTGTATTGTTCTATGTAGAAGGCTTTAGGTTTAGACTTGATTTCCACGACCTCCTGGCTGCAGGGAAGAGGGCAGCACAGGCACGGGGAGCGCAGCAGATGACACAGGAATGCACATCACTGCTGTCCTGATGCAAGGCTCAGTGCTGTCTTGGCACAGAGCTGCAGGTTACGGGGCACTCCTGAACCCAGGAAGCGTTTAGTCAAGTACAGTGGCTCACCCTCACCAAACGCGGGCCTTGCGCCAGAGCAGCAAACTTGCTTTGCATGGGGACTTGCAAGCGCAAGCTAACAAGATTCAACTCAAATACTTAACTCTTCACTCTATAAATTTCCTAACATGACACTTCTTTAGTTTATAGATTCAGTCTTTAAAATCTCTCCTCCTCACCCCTTTGTTTTCAGTTAACACCAGCACTGAAAGCCTCCCTGTAATGCTTTTAACTCAAACATACCCCAACAAAAGCATCGAGCTGTTTTGCCCCAGCAGTTTGGAGCATTTCTGGAGGCAAGACTCAGAGGTAGACACAATTTACTGAAACCAAAGAGTGAAGTACATTGCTACAGCAGCCATTTTTTTTGCCCACTTATCTTTGGCAGAATGGCTAATCTCATTCATTCGAGAATTTCAGAAAAATAGCTAAAGTTTTGGAACAGCAAGTGCCTTCCCATGGTATATATGTTGAAACACAAGTGCTAGGCACAATGAAGTGTCTGAGAAGGTGTAACACTAATCACTTTATTTCTCTCATGCTGTCTCAAAGTTTCACTCTAAAAAATAGTATGAAACAGCATTATGGGCTTGCATTTCTTCCTGGCTCAATTTTAGCAAGATACACTAGTTAAAAAAAAAAAAAGAAATAACAGAAGACAGGTCTTGAGGGTCTTAAGTTTCCATGGCTGGCAGTTAGTGGGGAAAACACTCGGGAAGGCTCCAAGGCAGGCCGAGCTCTCTCTGGCTCATGCATCACCCCGAGAAGAGCTCCTGCGCGTCTGGTGAAGCCTCCCAGCGCGTTCTGCTATCCTGCTTCGGGCAGCAGGCTAACCCGGGAGCGGGCAACCTGCTGCGTCTGGAAACGTCTGCACTTACCAATGCACGAGCAGAAGAAAGCCCCTCGCACGCTTTGTGACACTAACAGACGCAAGTGCTAAAAAGCTTACTCTATTGCCGAGCAATTCAAATGGACAGAAAGAGAAATTCTGTTTAGTTATAATTTCTCCCCACATCACACAGTAACCACCACATAACATCACCTATGAATGTACCTTCTATGCATTTAATTTACACTGTCAAGAACATGAGAAATTGCTTTATTATTTATTGGCTTGCTTTATGGAAGACCAAGGATTCCCTAACAGCTATCTGAGCAGAAAACAGGACTGGAATTGGTAACAGGGGGACTAAATCTTTAGGCACTTTGCGGGCTGCTATTTTCAAGTGTGCCATCAACACTGAGGTACTGCGTACAGCCCAGAAAGGACCGCAACGCTGGGACAGCAACACGCGCAGGAAACTTTCTGCTTGACAACATCTGTTAAGTACAACTTAAAACTGGTTAGCCCAGAGCAAAACAAACAAACAAGAATTGCACCTTTTACTGTAGCTACCTGTTGAAAAGCTGCAACAAACACCACAGTCCGACCTTCTCTAAGGCCACTGAGGGGCACAAAGCTCAATGTGCCGTCCGAGCAGTCATCGCCACCGCAGCCACTCTCCATTCAGGGGCCGGGAAAGAGTCACAGCCTCAAAATGTCACAGGTTTGACACATCTCTACAATCATTGCACTATGAAAAGCAAACACATTTGGCAAGGCTGAACTAGTACATTATATATTTTACCTATATAGTAAAAAATACATAATAATCACCTCTGAGATAGCTTGTTTAACAATTACTGGTCCAAATAAATATGAACTATTTCAACTTGAATACTCAGGAAACTGTTTTTGAGTTAAAACTTCCAACAAGCATCCCCAAAAATAAATGGGAAAACTTTACCCAAATTTACTAAGTCCAGGTAAAATGGTATTACTAAAAAACTATGAAAAGATCTGAATTAACTTGAGCACTAGAGAAAATACGGAAGCATAAAAGTGATCATTGCTACACAGCGTTTTCAAAAATCTTCTTTGTCCCTTATTTCACTAAATGCATAAGAACCGCACTTGCGTTGATTCTTCCTTTCTTCATCTCAAAACTACGGACCTTTAATTTGATAAGCAGCTTTTTTGTTTCTATCAACTCATCTGTAAAAAACACCATCAAGCTTGTGCTCATTAAATATATATATGTATATATAAAAACATACAAAAAGTACAAGATAAATCACATTAAGAAACTTTTACAGTGTAATTGTCCTGATTATTTTATTCTTAAGGGCCAATTTTTCTTTTTTTTTTTTGCGCACAGAATCTCAGTGTGACTGATGTTCCAGAATTCAGCATAGTGCCACTGCACAGAATTCACCTTTCTGTACAGTCCATTAAAAAAAGATAAAAAATAATCAAACAAACAAAAAAAAAAAACCCAAAACAACACACACCACAGGACAAAACATTCTTCTTAAATCAAATTCTATTTGTGAATTCAGCAAAATAATTTCTATAAAATAAAACAGCAAAATATTTAAATAGTATAGGGTGGGCTGTATCTGTTTTGCAGGGGTATTTGGTTTTTAGACAGGTTCCAAAAAATTACACACATTCAAGTTACCAATTCTCATTTAAATACAGTATTTACTGGTGCGTTTCTCGAAGTCTTTAAACAACGTTTATTCTGGAATAGAGATACCTCAGAATTGTATGACTAACCAGTAGTTTCTTTTATAATTAAACCCTGCTTCTAATGGTAAGATTTCCTGTATAATGGATAAAGAGCTAAGACAATTCTTGCTTTCAAGTAGAACTGTGAACGAGCAGAAAACCAGCAAGTTAACTTGGTGCAGTGGCACTCACAAGGACTGTGTGATTTTGTTGACTTCCGCTTCCCTGGGATGCAGTAGAAGGAAAGTGTTAGAAGTTTATCTAATAAGCTCTACCAAAGAAACAAAACAAGCACACCAAATACAGTCTATTATGCTCCAGGCATCCTGGCATAGCAAATTTTTGCATATTTGTTTTTAATCTTTTAAATTCCTATTACTGAAAACTAAGTGTTCTTTATCCCACCCAGAGACAGAACTGTCAAACATCAGATGTGAGAACATATGTGAAACTGAAAACCACTTGTTTGTCACATTTTCCCTCCCCATTTTATAGTCTAGGTGTAAGAAGAAAAAGTTCTGCGCAAAACAGTTGTCACATTGGGACAACTGCTGTCACGTTCCCTCCCACCCCCGTTGGCTACACTAACTTGGTGTGAAGCCATGCTAAATGTTACAGCATAACTATAGCTTCAAAGTGATTAACCTAATACCAGAATGAAAAAGGCAATGAAAAAAGATCTAGAAACAATGTTACATCACCAATTTTCCACATCAACCAAATAATTAAAAGGTTACCAGCCATTACGTTGCTCATAGTAAAATCGACTCCAGTGGCAAAGAATTACATGAAACTATTTTTGTGGTTGACATGGATAGGCTTTTTCGTAAAGGAGTTGATCCAACTGCCATGAGGCAGGCAACACTGGTTGCAGAGCGCAGCAGATATATCAAGAAATTATTTTTTTGTTTTTGTAGATCTGTGAGTCTCATCAAGACAAAAAAAAAGTTTCTTGCTTAAGAATTAACAGTCAAACATTAATATACTATATACACCTTTGCCATTTACACATTAGCATCAGGCCATTTATTACAAAACACTATACACTTTCCACTGCAGGCGGGTTATATATTGACAGCAATTTTCTGCAGATAAGACAGTGAATAGACTCTCCACTCCATGTTGATTAGGAATAGTTTTTCTAGTTTTAAATATTAGCCAGACACAGAGAAAGGTTGGACTGTAAGGCCTGGGTGCACAGTCTTGATGGAGCAAGTTAATTGATTATGTGCATTTCACTAATCTTTTGTCTGAGGCGGGGAAACTTCTTCACTGCCTTCATAATTTTCTTGTGCTCGTTGGCCAGTTCGCTGAGGGTTGTTCATATGATGTGCTGCCGGGCCTGTGTAGGGCTGTCCATGCACGTGGTTATTCTGCAACAGAGCACAGATAGTTTGAAGGAACACCAAACTTGTGGGCTGTTGCCTAGCAACTTACTCCATTTTGCCCTTTGCAGTCAGGCTACTGCAAATACCCCTAAAATGCCTTGAATCTTGTGCAGCAACAACTGTGGGAACACACAGCACAGCTTTTTCATTTTTGTCAATTACATCCTTCACTTACCTTTTAATTTCAAAAAAAAAAAAAAACAAACAAACTCTGAACTCAAAAAGATAAAAGCATTAGCTAAATAATTTAACTTTTTGAATAATGAACATTTACATGCAAAGCGAAAGCAGCAAGAAATAAAATAGGGAGATAAAAAGAGAGGCTGCATATGTGCTGCAAACATTAAATTGTGCACTTGTTTTAAACAGCAGATTGAAATAGTTGATTTTTTTCTTTAAAACTTTAGAGAAAACACATTTTAATTTTTAAGAGGGCAAACTTTAAAGTTTGAGAACTAAATGAAATCTAGACCACTCCTTTTCCCTGGATGCTCTGTCCCAAAATAGTAGAGTGTAAACACAATCATACATACATCTAGCAAACCACATTATCTTATCTCCTTGGTTGTTCTGCAAAGTTTGACCAACTGTGGAGAAACTAGGAACACGAGGATTGTGCATGTTAGTGAGAAAAGCACCTACTGCAAGAATGTGAACATATCACAAGGATAACGGTGAGGTTACGGCATGTGTCTGAATTCCAAAGGAATGGGAAGAGCTGCATGACTTACCAACTGCTCTGCTGAGAACACCAGGTAAGGAAAGCAAGATGAAGGGCAAATGGGTTTGGGCAGGAAAGGAAATTAAATTATCACACTCGTAATTGGAACAAAGAAAAGAAAAATGGCAACTGAATAGGGGATTTATATTTAGTGCATTCAAAAAAAATCTGGTGTGGTTTCTTTCAGATCTGTCTTTTCACTAAAAGATGTTAACAAAGGAGACATGCAAGATTTAAATCTACTTTAGGTTAAATGTATTTATGATTTGAAGATCTGTGCTCAAACAACATTTTTTTTTTTTATAAAGCAAACACATCCTTATTTTTATGAAAATCTTCCAAAACCTCAAAAACAAATCAGGCCTTGAGATCTTATCTATTCTAAACAAGAAAACACTCACATTTAAGTATGGTATTTCATAATAACATGCTTCTGGCTAAATGTTTATGATTTAAGTTAGCCTGAATGCTTAAAAAAAACACCACACAAAAATCTCCAAAGAAGCAGAAATGCTCAGCTCCTTACCTGTTGATACTGGGAACCAGGTGAATGGGGATACAGAGGGGCATCTTCTGGAGGAGAAGACTCATGTTCATCTGGAGCATCAGGATCATCTGGTTCCTGAAGTTGGAAAAAAACCACTAAATTTTCTTAGATAAAATATCTGCTGATTATTCTACCCAGAACCAGTTCTACCTGTAAGTGATATTTGCAGGAATATTCAGAAAAAAAATCCACTATATTATCTTAAAAAAAACAAACAAACAAACAAACAAACAAAAAAACGGTAACAACCTACAGCTTGTACTGGTTTACCTGAAGAATTTTTTTTTCCTGTTGAAATAGAACTGAAATAACAAGCAAACAAAAACCCAGACCTCTTATCCGTTCCTAGCACACTTTAATTGGTTAGTTTCAATTCTGTACTGATAATCCTGTAAGGGACAGAGGTCCACACAAACAGCAGTAAATATAGGGAAAAAAAGAAAGGCAGTATACCTTTCAAGTCAGTGAAAATGCCCTTACATAAATCCATATTTATAAAATACTTATAAAATTGATACCTCTGCAGTGAATGAATTCTTCTCTGCAGAGAAGAATTTTATTTTACGTTTTACCAGGTGACAAATTAATCCTTTACCTCCTCTGGGCAGAGTTCACAAGCTTTTGCAAGAGTCACTCTAGCACTGTGTGATCTCTCTAGGAAGTAGCCATTTGATGTTTCATTGCTTTGTACTGGTGGAGACCAATTATTATAGGTGTATTGGGGATTGCCAGTGTATGGTCTACGTTCAAGCTCGTCTCCAAGCCATTCCACTGCCCAGGTCCATTTTCTCTTCAAATCGCCATTGCTCTGCAGATGGAGAATTAACATGCCATAATTATTTTCATTATTAAAAATACCAGGATTTTCTACTTTCTATGCATCAGGTCTCCTCAAACCATCTGTATATCCTGCTGTTTAAAACTCTTGTTTAAAGCACTCTCTTACTTTCACTCAAACATCCTTTTTACTCAAGCAAAACTTGAGATCCAAAAGGAAGTCTGTGTGAATTTGCTCCAACAGCAGTTTGCAATTGCATATCACAATCACAAATGCTCTCAATGCCACATAACAACCTTCTGGTATAGGAAGGTCCAGATGAGCTTCACTTGGAAGTGGCAATTCATCAAGTCAGTGAAAACTGAGTAATGTTTTCTACATGAAACTGGAGAAAAAAAAAAAAAGAAAAAATAAAATAAAAAAAAAAATGGCAGAGAGCCAGAGTGGAAAGTATCACCTGAAGAATCTGGTAGGCTACAGGACAGCTGCTGAAGAGAGCCACCATGCACTTGATACACTGGTAAGCTCTTTTCTGATAATGGTTCTTAGAGCGCTGAATGGTATCAAAGAGCCCATCCCTGTCATCCGGGATTCCCTTAAGTGCATTGTGAATCCTGCAAACAAGAATTTAAGGAGTTAGAATTTTAGTCTTCACATTAAGGCTTCAGTTACACTGTAGTTAGAAATGGGATGACCTGTATAGTGAATACTCTGATTTTGAGAACATATTTTTATCAGAAATACTAATATTTAACAGAAATACTTGACAGAATGCAGGCATAATTTATAATTTTAGCGTAACACTTGGTAATATTTAAGCAAGTTAGTTTTTCAAGCCTCCTGAATGAGATACAGTTAATCCTCTCACAGAAATCAAGCTCAACCAGCCATTTTTTTCATTTCCGATCAGCTGTATTTACAGATTATATTGACTTTTTCACATGGTAAATCCCTAGGGGGTAGAGGAACTGATGAAGATCTCAGCTTCCTGCATGATTTCAGAAACCATTAAACTTTTGGTTTTGAAAAAACATCAGAGAGGCTGCCAAGGAATCTATACTGACAGCAACCCAGCAAACTGTAGTCGTAGGAAAAGTAAACACCCTTTTCCCTCCAGGCTCTGCCAACAATCAACAAACAGTCTCCAGGTAGCCAAGAACCCAGGCTCATCTGGAAGCGATGAAGAGCTTGGCTTTGACAGATTTAATCTAACGGTACTTGCAAGACTGCTGTGGTTACTAGCCACAGAACCAAAGGAGCACTGAAGGTCACACACTGCTCGGCACAACGCATTTGGGAGGGAGTGCTGCTCACTACAGGCAATCAGTAATGTTTTTTTTTTTTTTTTTTTTTTGAAAGAAGACAGGGCACTAGAACTCCCAGCACAGCAAAACTCAGAGCAGGACAGAAACACTGCTCCAAGGCACTGCCAAAAGCAGCAAGGAATCAGACAACAAATACAGTTGACTCCTTTATACTTCTCTGCTGAGGGCAAAGCAGATACAGTGAAAAAGCCATTCCAAAATGCTCAGTTCTCTCACCATTTTTTCTCTGTTTGAAAAGCAGTATCCTAGATACAGACACTTCTATGATCTCTAACCTGTATTTCTAACACAAACTAATGCTTTATTTTACTTCAGATATCATCAGTTATGTGCATCCTCCAGTGCTCTGTAGACTTAAAACACCTTAAGAAAGCATTTGTACCTCAGGAAGAAAAGATATACTACAAACCATTTTACATGCAAGTGCTCCCAAAACTGAAAAGCCCAAAATCTTCCCTTAACCTAACCTGTCATTCCTAGAAAGAAAACAAAGTTTCTTCAAATTCAGTCCTCCAGTTTTGCAATGTGATAAATACCATCTTTGAGACTACTCTGGACAACTGATGAAATTGTAAGAGCCCAGTCTACTCCTATAGGGAGCATTCATGGTTTCTCTCGTTATTGCTGCAGTCAGTTTTCACTTAGTAAGGTGAAACAAAGGTATTCTGGAATATTGCCAAGTAGCAGGCCTACATTTATTTTGTGATACCTCAACTACTTCTATACAAACCTTCTGAGGAAATGACTAAAATTTCTCTCAAATATTCAATATTTGTAACCATTTTTTTTAGTATCGCATTTTTTTAAAAAATGTCATCTTTCAAAATCCTTTTACTCCAGACATATGAAAATTAAGTCTGAAACTTGAGAAGGTAAAATTACATGGAAGTGTCACACACACAACGAATATTTATTTCTATGAAACATGCAATGCTATGCTCCCAACTTCATAATTCATCCTTCTTTTGGCACTCTCTTGGCATGACTGCTTATGCTAGTAAAACCAGGGTATCACTAGACCCTCTTAATATGTTTATAGGATTCAATCTGAGCAATTTGCAGGAAATTGCAGTAAGTTTAGCTTAACAGACACATGTGGGAAAATTTCTATCGTATGTAAAAAAATCATCTGTTTATATGACTGAACAGTAATTTCTCAATAGTAAAGGAAGGCAGAGCTATGAAACTGTAGACCTAAGTTGCCTCAAAAACTAAGATGAAATATGGTAAAATGCTTTTCCTTTGTAATTTTGCTTAAAAATAGATTTAAAGTAATACTCTTGAGTAAGATTAGCAACAGAATCACTGGGAAAACCAACTGTACGGACAGAGCAATCTTGACTTATAAGAAGTCAGGCAAATACTAACCTGTGAGTTTGCCAAGAGTCCTCAATCAGTAAGATTTGCAGAAGCAGATCCAAATAAGGTCGAAGCTCATATGTATACGAATATGCAACCTTAAAGAGGAAAAATGCAGAGAATTCAAGAATGTATTTAAGGTGTACAGATTACACAGTGCAATACAAACATAGTTGATTGATGTGAAGCTTGCTGTTTCAGGACAGGGAATTTAAGGGAAACTTCCAGATACCACAAACTTTTGTTACACTAAAAACACACAACTCTGACACTACCAACTTTTCTAAAATCAAGCTTTGTAACAGATAAAATATTTCCCCAAGAGTTTCTAATAGAATTGGTCTGAAAATGTTAACATGAGGTCCTGAGAGGCAATCTTGAAAAGTACCTTCAGAAAAACACAATTATGGAATAGCGTTTTCCACTGACATTGCTACTTCTAGACAACAAGTCCAAAGATTAAGTGAAATAACAGTAAAGCATGTTTTAGTTTGACTCTTTCAAATGCTACAAAACAAAATACCACCACCAACAGCAAGAACCCAAAGGCAACAACAAAACAATGGGATGTTTATATGCGGTGGGGTAAATCCCAAATTCACAAGAGAGTTATAATAAGCCACCCAGAGTTAAAAAACGTTTTATTTTAAGGGACAAAGTGTGGCTAACTTTACACAGAATATAAAGAATAAACAAGAAAGCATAAAACACATATTCTTTCTTGAGTCTAAAGCCAGGTATGTTTTGCAGAAGAGGACCTTATAAACATATTCAAAATAAATGCAAGGGAAATCTTAAGAAATTACTCTGACACTGTGTTTAATGCAAGGAGATCTTTTATGGACAGTGACAGAAATGCTGAATGTAATGTCCTAGCAACCTACATAAAGGCAAACCTGGCCTACCTTGTTCCATCCTTAACATGGCCTTCCTAACTCATAAAAGTTTAACTGCTTTCCTAAATTCATAAAAGGACTTCTCACAATAGTCTGGTATGCATGCTTAGACCCAACAGTGAAAAGCCTAACAAATAATGACACTTTAAGATTATTTATTAAATACATGTTCAACATTTAATATGACAAGGTTTCAATAAGTATATTTCAATACGTAAGTAGAGAATCCTGAATCATACACGTTTAAACCCACATCATCTTAGTTTATTTTTACCTGCCAGAGAA
Organism: Crypturellus tataupa; assembly: GCA_034781795.1. Classification (NCBI taxonomy): domain Eukaryota; kingdom Metazoa; phylum Chordata; class Aves; order Tinamiformes; family Tinamidae; genus Crypturellus; species Crypturellus tataupa. Next base: position 2,743,598 of record JAWLRI010000379.1, read on the forward strand.
GTTCACTGAGGACAGTTGAAGAGAACTGAGGATTCTCCCAACAGCAGAAACGAAGCAGCTTGATAGTCTCTTCTGAATTGCTACAATCTTCAATAATCTTCTTCACGTAACTAGTTCGCACAAACAAGATATCTGCTACGTTCTGCTGCAGTGCCATTATAGGTTGAGATAAATTAGGATCACCATAAGGGTTGGCAAGTGGGGGATTACCTAGAACAAGCAATTATTACTGATGAAAAAGTACTTAAACACTTTCAGTGCGGAGACAAAATGTAAGTTGCAGTAACTCATCAATAAAATCAAACAGAAGAAAATTTGTAACAGACAATTTGCTTTCCAAAATATTAGGGTACGAAATAACGGAAACTTCTGGCCATGAAGTTTGATACTTTCCATCCAAGCAAGCTACTTTTCAGCTAAGATAAGTGAGTCAACAACAACCAAAGCAGAACAGCTGCAGATTTGTACATATTCAAGAGCAGTTACTGAGAGTTTCCTCAGTGAAATCCTCTTATCTCTAAAATTTATGTGCTTCCCTGTTTGTGTAATACAGTCAAAATCTATTATATTTCAGGAAACAAAGTCTATTTAACTGCAATAGGTCATGGGAAAGGATTAAAAGGAGCATCTATGGTAGAACAGTCCAGTCTGAATCTCTGGACTGTAGATAAAAAATTCTTTTGAAAAAATCAAGATGGACAAATCTTTTTTGTAGGCTTCATTTTGTGTAAGGAAAGACTACTGCTTTGCTTCTCACATTTCTTGATCGAGTGGTGTTGTGTCATTGCTCAAAGATGCACAGAATTTCAAGAGAGAACTTTTTAGATTAACAGCTAAAGCAAAAGAAATGACTCTATACACTAATCATAGTTAATTGTCATACAGTAATCATATAAAGTATGCTTTCTTGTATGAACATAGCAAACACGCAATTCATTTTCACAGGTAGCTTATCTTCTCAGTATAAGCTCCAAAACATACACAAAAAGCAAAGCCAAACAAAAACTGCCCTAAGGTTCTGAAACTTATTACAGCAGAGCAGAATTTTCAGGTTATTAACCTTACTATTGTACATTCTAGCCTATTTGCTTTACAGCCTGATGAGTTTGCTATTAAATAGCATCTCTATAAGCTCATAAGTGGGTTTTACATGCTTAATATAGAACATATACAGCGTATATTCCCTGTATATTCAGTGCATCTCAAAAATAACTGCATACCCTATTCAATTTATCCTGTGGGGATACAGATTTATACTGTAGTCTACTATTACCTTCCTGTTCTTTTTTAATACATAGAGTTTATAGTTTCTGTTGCCTTTTCTACTGCAGCTGAGCACTTAGTGCATGCTTTCAGGAGATATTCACAAAGCAAGATCTCCTTACTGATAATTTATATTAGCTATTTCAGAGCTTGTTATAGTTTCCTGATAACAGGAAAATCATATGTTATTTTATTGCCTGTTCAGTATTAAAAAGATCTCTGTGTAATTCTCTGCAATCAGCTTAAACTATACAAAAAATCAACTTAATATTTTGTGTTGGTACTCAACCATTTTCCTACATCATTTAAGAACATCTCAATGACCAGAACGTATACTTTTCCTCTGTTTTTTTAGTACGTGCATATATCAAACTAGATTTGCCTGTAACAAGGCAATCAAGAAATTTGTCTTTAAATAAGAAGATTTTTCAACATAAAATGGCAAAGATCATGTTTCCAGCTAATGCAGTTTATGCTTAGTAACAATATAAGCACACACAACATTGATATATTTATCTAAGAAGAACTGAAAATTCACTATACCATTGATAGAAGACTGCATGCGCGATGACACATTGCAACAACGGATCAGCTGGGACACAACAGTGTACAACTTCCCCAGCTCAGCATACTGGTATTTAATCGGGGGACCTGGACCTTCGTCCAGAGCCACAAGCATAAATGTTGCAGGAACATTCAGTTTCAGAAGCTGTGTCTTCTCTGCTACACCTTTACAGAGAAAGGGAAAACAAACAAGCAAACTTATTTCTAGTACTGACAGTTATTTTCTCTTTTGAAAATCAACTAGAGTTTACATGCCTGATAACTTAGTAGTTACTGGTTTTTATTACAGACTTAATTTTGGGGGGTGGGAAATGGAATAGGGAAATAAGGAAATTGTGAAATTCTGTTCAGATTAAAAAAAAAATAAGTATTTTTTTTTACTGAGTACTAAACTGAGTACTAAATAACTGATTTTTGACTTAATACCAAAGCCTCAGAGAAGCCTTTTGGACAAAGGATTAGTAGTTTTTAGATGCTTTTATTGTGAAGCCAAAGACAGTACGAACATCCTCCACAAGGTAAGAATCCAAGACTTATCCAACTGTGCCAGGATATACAACCAATTTACACACGTGACCAAAACGGTCTTCTAAAAGAACCACTCCTGCTCCCAATCCCACTGCAAGCCTACCCTACACCTACTACACAAATATATACCGGTACACCATATATGTACTCCTCTGACTGCATATTTTCTTCCTCAATT
>JAWLRI010000379.1:2746230-2832159 GCA_034781795.1 Crypturellus tataupa
TGCAATTAGATACCTTAAATTGCTATTTCATATTTATCTTGAATAAATCTAAGATGGAATGTGAGATCAATCTGAGAAGTAAAATTAATATATGTGGATGTGCTTCTCTGCTTGGATTCTGACCATTATGAAAAACTAGTAAAGTAGTAAAAAAAAAATTGAAGTAGAAGAATTACACCTTTCTTCTGTATAATCCACTTTTAGAGCCATAGTGGGACAATGTCTGACAAAGAATAGCTTAATAGAGAAAGTATAAGGAAACCACAGTACAAAATAGGTGAAATTAATATGATTAAGTTAATTTTTCAAATTATCTTTGGAGATGACAGACTCACTTTTTAGACAGTCTTTCAGGATTTTTGTAAGAGGATTCTGACTTTCATCAGCAACTGGTAGAATATGCCACTTAAAAAGCCAGGTAGCGTCAAAGTGTTTCTATCCATTTTTTTTTAATCAAATGCATTAATTTTCTAAAAGTATATTGTTACTTGTTATGTTTTCAATAGAAGCCTGTACTCCAGCCTGTGCTGAAGCCAAATAAAATAAAATGAATAATTTCCTACAGGTTAACAAAGTAAGCCTAAGTTTCGGTGCATGGACTGCAGCATTCTACTGTGTACCATCCATAAAGATCACCTTGTTTTAAAGGAATCACAGTGGGAAAATAATTTCTTCAAAGAAATTAAGTACTTCAGTGATATTCAGTAAAAACAAGGAGCACTTATTAATTGCTTATTTATCAAAAATAAGATATGTAATCAAATTCATTTAATATGCAAAGATAATGTGAAGGGCTGCCAGAACTGTAGGTGCAGTATCCCTTCAGTGTTCCTATGCACCAAAGCAACTTAGCTGGGATTGCTACACTGGCTTAACATGTACTTAAGCCATAGCACAATCTAACAGACACTCACACTCACATCACTGCTGCACAAGGTGACAAGGAAGAACATATGGGTACTTGGTGGCATCTCCAAGAGAACAGGTACATCTAGTTTCATCTTACTTGACACAAAAGAATGAAAGTGAATCTTGAATTAGAATAAAAGGGAGAGTTCACTAGACTGCCGCTATGACAGCGTTTTGTCACTCAGGCTATCAGGTGAGAAAGAGAAATAGCCACGGACAGAATACCCTCACAACTGGGAAAGATGCTGGTGCAGAGCTCTGTGATGAACCTGTGGCTCCCCCCAGCAATCTGAGGGTGCGAAAGGATCATTTATTCTTCTCATTCACATCTTAGGGCTCACAATTGCTCCTCCTGAGGGCAAGAATATGAAGCAGCAATCTACCTACCCATCTGAGAAGTGGTTCATCAGCAACTGATTCTCAGTGTACTGGCAGGAGAAAGCACGATTCAGTGCTTCAACTGAATGGGAATAAGGCTGATCTCAGTATAACAGCAAAAATGATCTTTGGAATAACTCCTGAAGACGTTACTGTCCATTTATTTTATTAACTTTTTAGGATACAAATGTTCTAAGCAAAGAATCTACAATGCAGAATTCAAGATAAACTCAGCTATCCACTTAAATCTAAATTCATTACTGATTTCATAATGCTGGCTGCATCTGAGACACATACCAAAAAACTAGTGATGCTGGAAGGACCACAGCCAATACTTGATCTCACTACAACAGTGATAATCATCCATCTCCGCTCTGAATTAACCTTAGATTCCAAGACGCTCAGAATAAGCCAAAATATTCCTGTGCAACCATACTCAATCTCTAATCTAATCTTTCGTCACAAAATTTAGGCTTCTAGCCTTTAGGAAAAGCTTTGTTGTTTCAAGCCTGGGAGAACCTTGCCTAAGCTTTCCCCTATTGCAAAAACACTGGCTTTTCTTGCTTCTGTTTATCTTGGAGGAACTACAATCAGAACTGTACTATCAGCTTATCAGGAATTCTTACATGCCTTTTCCTCATAAGAACTCTCCAATCAGAGCAGCATGGTCTAACAGCGTATACAGATTGAGTTGACACTTCTAAGTATTTTTTCTAAGTATTTTTTCTTGACTTCCCAGAGAGGCTTTGCAGGAAAGAGAGTCAAGTGTTTCGTGTTCAGAGCTCCACACTGAAGGAACCACCATGGCACAGCATAACTGCAACAAAGCGTTGTCTGCTTCTACGGATGCTTCCACGCAGAGAATGTGGTGCCTTGCTCTTTTTGAGCTATCACCTTCCTCGGTTTGAAAAGAGCTAAAAAGTTCTGAATGAAACAGTTTGTCCTGCTATTTTTTTCCATCCCGACATAGTCCCAGAGTTTCCCATTGCTCCAAACATAGTCTTCAAGGATATCCAGAACACAAAAGGTCAAAACACCAAAGTGGAAGAACACAGACTCTCTAAAGAGCATTTATACTGTAGATAATGATGAGCACTAGCCTGAAGCTGATAAGTGGATTCTCCTGCCACACTCTGGATAATTGAAAAATTAACAAAAGTCCATTTATGACAGCACCAAGAGCAAGGGCAGGCAGTGTGCTCACCTAGGTTGGCATACATCACAAACAGGTTGAAATACTGCTGCAGATGGCGCCCGTGCTCAGACACTTCCCTTCGCAGAAGATTTAGTACCGCTCTCAATAAGTGATCGCTTAAACTCAAGTTATCATATGCCTTAAAAAAAAGAAAATGAATATTAAGAGTACATCCCATAAAACATTTCTTTAGCTTACACTTTCTATCATGGTAGAAAACAAAATGGTAAAAGCTATGAACTGCTGCCAGACAGAAGGACCTCACACAGGCTCCAAAACTGTAGCAGCTAGTTAGACTTCTGTATCTTACACAAAACAAAGTTCTGCCATCTGCATTAAGCTAATACCCTAATAAGAAGTGTAAGCTAAAACACTCTTAAAAGACAAACAAATCATATCTACCTATGTATCTCAAAATACCTCCCAAAACCCTGCTGAAGCATGTGTAGCTTTAATATATTACGAATTTCTTTGCTGGACAGATAAGTAAAATATTACGAAGAAGTAAATGAAAGAACACAAATGAAAGATGACAAGTTTCTCTCAGTAAATGTTAAAAACCTTAAAAAATATGACTGAGTAGAGGGTCATATAGCTTTATCTTTTAAATTTTACTACAGTGCAGAAAAAGTAACTATGATTCTGACCATTACTGTATTAGGAGTCTAGTTTTTGTTCTGGCATTTCTAGGTGTATAAAATTAGGCAGCGAATCTCCTACTCCTACACACAGTTTTGATTTTTTTATGATTTCAGTGTTGTAGGATGCACGCAGGGGAAATTTTAGGTAATTCCTTTTTTTTTTTTTCCCATTAAATAAAAATTTATTAAAGAAAAGATAAAAGCTTCATTCTCCTAAATAAACAAGTTATAAGTCACTGCTTTATTTTGTCCATGTTTCACACTGACAACTAAATCATATACCAAATTCAAAGTTCATACTACCAATTCTTGACAGAGATTTACCCCTGAAGTGAAATAATTACAGGGATAATACATCTCACACAAACTCGTAGATTTTCTAAGTTTGCAATGCAAAATAGACTGTACAACTCCCTTGCTAACACTGTGTGGCAACTACTTCACAAATAACCTTATGTAAAACATTTAAGTAAGGAATTCTGAAAGTTTTTCAGTTAGAAAAATTAAATACCTGACTGGAAGGTCCAGGAGAGGCAAAAGGTGAAGGACATGGTCCATCTTGCAATGAAAAATGTGCAATAAATACTATAAGTTTTGCAAATGCACCTCTCACTTCAGCACTAGGGCATTCCAGAAGATACTCAGAGAAGCGGTTTGAAACATTAAAAAGGACATTGTGTGCAAACCAAAAGCGGACGTTTTTGCTGTGACGAAGCAGAATGCACAGTGCATCATACCTGAAACAGAAGGGGACACAACTAAGATCACAGCCACTCAGGCACTAATGTTTGGCAAATGTATTCTTCTGCAAAATTCAAAGGAAAGAATATCTTACAAGGTGATCCACAAACTTTTTTGCTTACAAAATGCTTACAATCAAATAAATAAATTCCTTCAGTAGTAGGCTCTTAAAATCGCTTATAAAAAGATACACCAACTGAAAATCAAATATTAACTACAGTGCTTTATTTCTATCACCCTTTAGAACAACTAATGCATTACATCCTCTAACCTCCAAACTACTATAGAAATTTTTTAACTCAGCAAACCACAAAAAACTATTTGGAATTACATTCAGAATACATAACCTATAAGTTTTGCTGTGTCACTAGGTTCTACTCCTTTATTCTTTTTTAAAGTAAAACAAAACACACATTTTAAGCTCCTTTTGAAAGAGAATGTTGAAGACATTTAGATTTGAGAATGTTAATAATAGTGGAAGAAGCCAAGCTCAGCAGCTGATTTTAATGCTCAGGATTTTTTTTTTTTTTCAGGTTTCCTGTTTTCCACATGCATTTTGACAATATATGGGGCAATACATCAAAATATCTTTTATTGCTGTATTTATAGAACTGGAAACTTTAAAAAGAAATCAAACTTTAAAAAAAGTTGTTAAAACACAATATACCAATCACTTGCAGGCCCACGAACTATTTTCTTTGTATGAAATCCTGTGGTGAAGAGAAATCTAGCAGCAAGCTGAATGCTAATCATAGTTATTTCTTCCGCTTCAGGCAACAGATGATCTTGTCCTACAGAAAAATCAAAATACTCAAATGCAGACAAAGCACAAACATTTACATTTAATAGTTCAACTGATTCGACATTAGTATTTTTATCTGACAGATGGTGTTAAAAATTTAATACAAAACTTGGCCAAGGCAATCTTTAGCTTAACTTGTTACAATATTAAAGCTTGCATTTTCAGGTGATAAAATACAAGTAACATGGTTAACACATACCTGATTTTGAGATGCTGAAAGATGTCTTAATTCTGAAAATTCCCGTAGTAGAAGAGTCTACCATTTAAATACGATTACCACAATTTAGTGCATAAGCTGAATAAAATTTGAAATAATAGTTTATCAAAATATTTTCTGCCAAGTATTCTGGCATTTATCATTAATGAACACCCCAACAACAGATGTCTAGCTGCAGGAATCCAGAAAGACTAGAGCATTCTAAGTAGAATGTACATCATCTTTTCTGGCTAGGACACAAATTCTAGACAACACAGAACTTTTGTTGGAAGAAATCAAAGGAAAATTACTGCAACCGTGTACTAACCTGGAGGAGGATTTAAGTAGACACTATTACAAGTAAGCAACTTCTTTATGAACTGGAAATATTCTAGGCTGTACTGCATACGATTATGCATGAACTGTACGTTCTGCTTCCGCACACTTCGCTCAATGGCTGATGGCATTTTAATCTGATAGGGTTTAGTGGTAATAGCAAGTTCTGAGATATATTTTATTAATTCATTGTCTTTGTCTATCGTGTCCATACGTTCATAAAAAAGAATGTAAGCATTCCACCATCTCTTCTGACGCCTGTAGGACATACGCTTCATCATATGATCAAACACTTCTCCCATGTATTCTCCACCAAAACACTGATTTTTCATTTCTTCATCATCATCCATTTTACACTCTGTTACATCTCCATCATCAAATTTATACCACCGGTTTTTCTCACCATCTCCACCATTCCTCTGTATAATGTAGGAGTAATAATGTCCACCACTGGCTTGACCACTGTGCACAAGTACACCAACAAGCCGGTATTTTGTGCTCCCACAGTGTTCATTTTCTGACTGTTCATTTTGTATTATCTGGTTTTCGGGATTTACATCATCTCCTTCCAATTTAGCTACACCTGCCACTGTATAAGGCTCCATGTCCAGCTCTCGTGGAAATTCAAAGTAATCATTGAACTTGATTGCACATTCCCGTTCCCAGTCATAGTCGAATCGTTTCAACTGGATTGCAAGAACTGGAGGCAGCTTCTTAATCAACAAGCGCTTCACTGTATCAACCTAAAATAAATCAATAAGACATTTTAACAGTTATCACTTAAATTTCCACATCACTCCTAACACCAAATTCAGAATTTAAAGCATAATTCAACATGAATTAAAATTGAACTTATTAGTAGAGCTGTAACAATACAGCTGTATACAAATTTAATATACATTACCTTTTTGTTGCATTTTTCACAATGATATGCATTTGCACCTTCCAACAAATCTCCTTTGACATACTGTTCCAAGGAATCAAGAAGGTTTTGGTGATTCCTTATATCTACGTTCAGAGTTGTGAAGGATTCCTCGCATTCGTACCTATAAATGCCCAGATGTAAGAAAAAGATGAAGTGTGTTCAACTTATGGTTTTACGGGTGATATACAGCACCGTACTGTATCACTTTTGTTCAGAATTTGATATCAGCCTAGGTTAAGGAGACATATGCAATAAAAAGGAAAGCATTCAACAAAGATGAATACTTCAATTTTTCTTTTGTCTACCTGACCTGATTAAAATGTTATGCTCCCAAGAAAATAGCAGGAAACTGCTATTGCACCTGCCAGAGATGGAATCTCATCTCAGAGTCACCACAAATGAAGCATTAAGAGCAAACGCAAAGCAAAACCCAAGAAAATCCCACAGAGCATTTAGGTAACAAAAATCATACTACTTAATCAAATCAGACTTATAGTTGTTTTTTCAAACTTCAGCAAAAAATGGTTTGCTTGAGTTTTGCAAATATAAGAAGTGTTGGTATACTTCAGTCTTTCCAGTGTAGGAGTATACACACAATAATGAAGTTGTCATTAACCATCCAGCTTGCACATCTACCTAGCAATATTCACAAGCTTTGAGAACCAAATATTGTTTAACACAAACTGGTATTTCCTCATGTGACATTAACCTCACAACAAATACTGAAATTGAAAGCCAAGTTTCCAGGCAAACAGAAAATACATACATACATTTCTTTATGAAATCTCCACTAAATTGAATGATACAGCTAGTAGACTACATTATTTGTCTAGTGCAGACAAGCTGTTCTTATGCAACTTTCCCATAATTTTGTCAAAACAAGTGAACATGGTAAATCATCCAAATCATCCATCCTTAACTGTTTTCATGAAACAAGCAGAGATTAAACCGAACTATGCATGTCAAAGTAGCCTTTTACATTTAAGAAAAAACGCACGTATATTAAGCTCAAGTAATGAGACCGTTCACCATGATTCCTACCATGCTTTAGAAGTATCAGAGAATTATAAATTAGATGCAGCATTCACATCATCACTTAGAAAAATTTAACACTGAGGGCTTTTAGAAAAGCTATATACTTTACTTCCTCTTTGAAGGAGATCACTAAACTACACTTAAAATTGGCTGTTAGAGTTCACTAATAAACTCTAACCAAAAACTTTTAAAGCAATAACTATAGAGCCAGCTACACAGCTATATTATCCTAAATTGATACATGGTCAGAAAAAGTGCTCTTTTTTCTGTTATCTTTTTTTATAAGGACTGCTCAATTCTTACTCTATTATCTCTGATTTTCCCAACTCAGAGACAATAAACCTAAGATGTAAATTATGAGAAGCTCGTTTCCAATAAAACGAAAAATCCACAGGGTCTTCCAGTGAATGTATGTTCTAAAAACCATGTCCTGAATTCTCCTTTTGATATTGTGGTCTTCATATGATTAGATTATATTGCCTGCGCTCTGTATTTTCCCATCTGCTCTAATGGATTTTTTCATGAAGATCATAGAAATTACATGTCAGTGTTCTCTGAAAAGATGGAAAATCCTCTCTGAATCTTTTTGCACATTTTGTTTTAAACTATCTGTAGTAGTCTGGCAGACTCTTGGCCCTCCTAAGTCAGAAAAGAAGCACAGGCAGCAAAATATTCTATTATAATAGTCTCATTCTTCTTGATTGCTGATCTTTACTGCCAGAAATTAGACTAATAAACCCAAAAATTGTAGTACAGCTAAAGAAAACAGTTCAAAACAGATTTCAGAAAAGCTTTTATAATTTTTATTATTTTCTATGTGAAAACCTTGATAGCCATCTTTATAAGTACTTATGACTGGCTTCAACTTTCTGTTTCCTGATATGACCTTCAAATAATTCATGCAATGAACCAGCAATACATAGACACTTACTATCTTAAACCAAAACTCTTTAAGAATAAAAAAGGACACTATAAATAAATTAGAAAGGTCTATTCTAACACAACTCTATAGGTTTGTTTATACACAATCAAGTACACAAAGGATTTTTATATAACACTGAATAAATTAGTATTTAGAAGCACTTCCATCTAAACAATAATATTCATTTATAAATTAAGCAACTTGAAAATTCAGAAAGGCTTCTCATCTGTCATATATTAAGAGTTTACTCAGCATTAATTTTCTCCATCCTTGAATATACTCAGGCTTGCATTTTTATTAAGAAGCACAAATGTGCAAAACTAGCAGATATAAAAAGAGTGCTTTTTTTTATATTTGAAGATATATATAGCTTAAAGAATAATAACATCACTTAATACCTATCTTTACCTCTGATTATTATGCATTACAAAAACAAAAAGCCTGATTTCTTTCTACATATTTTACAATATTTCAACTTACTTCTTGTCATGTATTTTAACCCACAAAATAAAGTATACTGGTCCATTTAAATCCTAATTATTACAAAAGCTCAACTGAAGTTGAAACACCTCTACAATAAGCTCAAATCGCCATTACTACTAACTAAATACATGGTCAATTTTAACAGGTGAAGTCTGTTTAAGAGTCACAAATTATTTGAAGGATGCAGTGAACAGCTAGAAGGCCAAGTGTTAACACAAAATTTAACATGATAATAAAAAAAACAACTGCTAAAAATCCCCAGTGATTACCACAATGGGAAATAGATAATATAAATGAGGAGGTAAAATTGATGTGTCTGGTGCAAAGTAACATTCGGGGAAAAAATACCTTGGTTTCCATACAATAATGAACTCTGAGTTAGCTACTATAATTCAGGAAAGAAATCTCAGATTTGATTGTGAATAATTCTTTGAACTATGAATTCAATAGCAGTTAAAAGGTAAACAGAACATGGCAATTTATAAAGAAAAGAACAAAAGAAATCCATCATTAGGCCATCTTATATCTTGCTTGCAATTCTTATCATCCCACCCCAGAAGGTTAAGAACAAGTCTAGAGGAGCACAGTGTGTAATCCTCTTCCTTCTCCAAGCATTAGTTGTTATCAAGAAGGTACTAGGTTACAGCTACAGACCTTCATTTTTAAGCATTACCCATATAAACTGAATTTTTAGAATTCTATATTCAAATTTTAAAATAAGTAAAAATATGATGTCATTCTTAAGAAAAAGACAAATTAACTATATTAATGATATTTTCCTCAGAAACAAAAATACATACTTTGGTCAACTCCATCCTCACACTATGGAAATACGATAGAAGACAGCAAAAGCTGTGGCTGTGAGCCATATCCAAGAGTCATATCCAATTGAAACTGGTCCCCAGGATACCTCCACTTTTAGTATGAAAAAGCACATACTTTTTCTTCCAATCAATACACAATGCTTTACACTCAAGTCTGTTAAGTGGAGCTAGTAATCATAAAACATTTCAATGCACTTCAGTATAATATAATGAACTGTAGCAAACAAAAGTAACCAAACTTATTAATTAACTACACATTCCTGCTTCTTTACTCAGTTTTATAAGGTTGAGTGTTTTACAGTATCTGCATTATATGCTTCTTACACAAACATAGACTGGTTTGCTCTAAGAGAGAATCTTAAACCACTTACCGATGTGGGCATCCTTGACAAATCTTCTGATCAGCAAAGGAGCCTCCTAGAACTTTACTTAACATTGCTGGGTGACCCAAAGCTTTTAAAGCTTCATCTAAACTGTCCACCAAGGAATTAAAAAATTCTAAAGCATCATGTTGTTCACGCAGATTTACAGGCTCACCCCAAAGTCTGAAAAGAAAAACACATTTTTGGAAGATATTTTAAATTTTGTATTAAAAATTATTATCCCTTCTTTTTTACTAGGTTTGTGATGTAGTACACCACCTGGCCCTCTATCCTTCCCACTTAACCACTAGTAACTAGTTCAAGAACTGCTGGAACTCGAATTTGCTGTGTTGTCTCAAATTCTGCTCTACTGACAGACATCCACAGAATGGTGAAAAGGTTAAGACAGCAGATATAAAACTGCACAAGTTCTGCTAATTTACATTTCTTAATATTACTATCATTTCCTCTACTACAGTTAATTTTGCTGTATTACAGTATTCCAGTGAACTGATAGCAATACTAAAAATACTTTTTTGTTATTTACCTAAACTGTTTCCAAAACCCTCTTGGTACATAGTACTGTAGTCTGGAAGCTGCTAAATGACCAAAAATAACTTGAAGATGCCTCAGAACTCCAATATTGTACTCTTTTCTATCTTCCGTTTTGCTCAGCGCTGGCTTGTCTTCATACTGATGTGGATAACCAAACACATCATCTCGTGGGTCAACGTTGCTCTGAAAAGTTAAAAAAAGAATGGCCATTATCATATCAAAAGTGTTGCATAATCCTGCCTCAAGTTTTCTGCATGTGTTGTGAACTGAGATGCAACAGAAACCGCCTGGTGTTTCTGAAAAAAATCCAAGAGGCGGCATCTGCAAAGCCTATTACTTGTATCTCCTCTGATAGCAAGCCTACTCAAATAAGGAATATTTACACTGTTGTCTGCACTGTTAGCAGTATAGAAAGCAATTACCAATTTAAATTGACCTTTCCATGGTATAGCATTATATTTTAAAGATAACAGTCAAATTCTACATAATAAAATTTACCTCATTGTCCTGCTTCTCATCCCCAGACATATCATCATCTACATCACTGCCTGTGCCTTCAATTGCAAGGATCCCATTTCTGATGGCTGGAATCATGTACAGCTGCTGAATGACAGAATTCATGTAACAAGTGGCACCAGCATTTTTTAATCCTACAAATCCCTTTGGTGGTCGAGGCCCAACAGGTGGCAGATACTCCCATTCAGTAAGCGCTTCACAAGCTAAGAGAAAAGAGCAGAAGGCGATTAGAAAACTATTTTATTATCAAACAATCAGAGTATTATTTATGGTGAAAGTTAAATTGCCAAAATCAACACAGTTTTTACTAGTGATTAATCTATCCTAACAAGGCATTACACCATTCTGTTTTATTGCTTAGCAAAGAAGATAGGCAAAAAATCAGTATAACTGCGTACCAAACAAAAGTTTCCCTCAATGCTAGGAAATCATTTATTTGAAAAAATCACAATCAGTACTATGAAGTGAATTTTATGAAGTACATGATTTTCTAATCACTTTACCACCTTACGATCTTTTTCAGACTGCAGCATTTGGCTTTTACCTCATTCTTCCTTACCAGGATACCAGGAACAGTTTTATACAATGCTACTTGTATGACCTGTGGTAGAGTTCCTTCCCTCCCTGCCGAGTCCTCTCCCTCAGACCCCTCACATCATTTCCAAGTACGTTTACAGCCACAGGTCTGTCATAGTAGCAAGTTTCTCAGGTTTCCTACACAAACAATTATGACTTGGAAGCACGGTGTGCATGTGCACATAGGATATAGGTGTATAGGATAGCTTTCCTTAGGGCATGAAGCACAATAAACACAGAAGTTTTCTCAGTACATATGTATTCTCTCCTGTCTGACATGCTGGGAAGATATGGCTTTCTGGTGTGCTTTTAATAGAAGGAAATGCCATAAAATCCTTTTAATTGTGAAGTAATCAGCAGAGTATTCTCCAATATGAGAAAGCGAAGAAAAAAGGATGTGTAGCAGGAAAGCTACAGAACTGCCTTTTTCATTAGTTTAAGACAGAAACAACCAGCAAGCATCTGAAAAACCTCACAGATAATGCACAAGGGCTCAAACGACTGACTCTAACAAGTGGACAAATGACAATGGTATCTTGATAGGTAGTGGACCTTTCTTACTCTGGAATAGCATTTCTACTTGCTTACAATTTTGCTAAACTATACAAGCTTAAATACTCTGGGAGGTCACCCAATCAGACTATTTCTTCTGATAATATTGATTATAACTAAAACTATGCAACTGTGCAACTATCCTACTTAAGGTTGGACACAAATATTCCATTAGTTTGTTTTAAAAAAAAATCTTGTGTGCTTTGGTAACACAATTTTTGCATCACATATGTGTGTTTTACCATCCCTGTGAAACTCAGCCCAAATTTCATTTGCCCACAAACTCCTGAAACATTACTATCATATTTCTGCACATACCACTACAATTGTACTGTTTCTTGAGGGAGCAGGAGAAAGTTCATGGCTGGGCTGAGTGCAAGGCTAAAGCTGAGGGAAGCAGTCAGCTAGCAGTCGAACAGCACAGAGTTAAAGAGAGTAACACAGGACAGCAAACGTGTGCCTGTGTGTGGACAATGCTAACAGATTTGGTGAGCAACCAGGGGAGCAACTAAGCAGAAGGCACCTGCCGAGGTGCTGTGGCGGGTGAGGCAGACCCTGACACAGTGAAGATGCAGCCAGCACGAGGGGCCTGCAAGCTGCCAGGAGCAAGGAGGAGCAGCCACAGATCAGGGGAGAAAGAGCCAGACAGTTTTAAGTGGTTGCAGCTGCAACTTGGAAGCAACCAGTAATGCATGTTGGCATACTAACAGCATAAAGAAGGCCACATAAGGGCTAAGCTAATAAAAGTTTCTTACTTCTGATGACCTGATTTTGCAACCTTAAAAGCAACTACAAACTAAAAAGATAAATACAATACTTAGACCAACTAATAACATAAGCAAAACTTTTACATAATGTAGACATTGAATAATTAGAAATAGATGGTTAAAAAATATTACATACTAGTGATTGCTGTACCTATGTAATACATTTCAGTCAAGGTGTCTACTATCTGTTTGAGATTTCGGACACATCCCACTGCTAGTGCAACCAGTAGCTCAAAGCCAGCATTAATGGTAGCTGGTGAACTACAGACTGGTATGGCCTGCTCAGCAGGCAATTCTCCATTTCTCATGTATTGTAAATAAACATTGGATGCAGGAAAGATGAAGTCATCTATCAACTCCTGAAAGAGACAAAAGAAAATAATTACCCATTACCATAAATATGCTTGCTATTTTATAACAGAGTGGAAAACACTGCATGAACAAATTCTGAAAACTGAAAGAGTCCTTAAAAGTATCAAGTGTTAGAGCTGGGACTAATCTGAGCTTTTAAATTTCCAACGCAGTAATTCCAAAGCACTGCTTCCTCCCACTACCTGCGCTCCCCACAAAAAGAGTATAAATCTATAGTACACATAAAAGTTAAGAAAGATGACAAAGCAGTTTTAACTGCAAAACCCTTTATCAATTAACATTGAGAAAATGCAAAGGAAACACTACTGATGTTAAAATGTCATGTATTTGTTTAAATATATCATAAGCATTAATAGCACTAGGGAGACATTGGGTAGAGTGGAGCTGAAATATGGGATAAGAAAAGCAAGACTACAGGATTATAATGCATTTAATGAATGCTCAAGACACTCATGAATCAAACTTTTCTCTAAAGAAAATTTTAAACTCTACATTAAGATCTGTGGACTGAAACCACAGAAGATAGCAAATACAAAGTTGACTTTCATCAATTCATAACAAAGATCCAAAAAAGGTAACATTTCAGAAAACTTGCACTTACTTTAATGAGATTAGCACCTCCTTTTTCACAACCAATATGGTATTTCTTTTCAGGTGTCTGGAATGCTAACAACTCTTTTGTTACTCCAAGGTGACCCTCTAAAATAGTTTCTTCCACACCTGTTTCCCCTGTTCTTTTTACTTCATCCTGTCATTTAAAAGAAAGGTAGGATACTCTAAATAACATACACCTTTAGAAAATCTAAAACTGTACTTTACAACAGAACAGTAAAAAAAAAAAAAATTTTTTTTTTTTAATCAAAATAGACTGATTCTAAAACTTACCCTAATCCTTTTAAGCCAGTCAATTTCATTATTGAGAAGAACTTCAGCATTGGGTACATTAATATTACTGTTGTAAGCATAGTTGAGAAGATGTCTTAAGAGTGTGAAGTAGTCTCCAGAATGCTTAGCACGCTCTCTTGCAGTACTCTGTGTAAACCAAAAATAAAAATAATTTGCATGCTTCTGTTTTTAATGCAATATGAGTATTTTTCCTAAACGGACAGTAAATATGAAGGGAAAGAAATGGGACACAAAAGCAACAAGGCTCTTTTTAGTCTTTTGGAAGTTAAACAATCTAGTTGCTAGTAAATAATACACTTGCTTCTGGACTATTTTCACCAGGGTTTTCTAAATGTGAAGTAAGTAACAGTATGATGATCCAGTATTTGAAAAGCACCAGCATGCATAATTAAAAGCCCTGGAAGACCTATTAAAAGAGGGCAACTTCTCGGCACTTCTCGAAGTGTAGGTATCTTTTTTTTTTTTTTTTTTTTAAGGTTACCATTCCCTGAAAATCAAGTGCATATATTACATTTATTCAAGCTCTTATCAGAACATATATAAAAGTTCTTTATCTCAAACTGATACTGATCGTGCTGCCATGTATAGGTCAAAAGAAACTCTTTAGTGATGGTTGTTAATGGCAAATTGCCTGTTCTTATAGATATCGTATCTTACTTTTTTTTTTTTTTTTTACAACTGTACTGAAAACCTTTACCTCTAAGCACTTACCCCTAGAACAGTAAATAGCAGGGTTATGAAGAAAAGGAGAGGTCTCTGTCCCATACAACACCTGGTAGCCATTAAAAAGAATTGCTCCTGTGCCATCTGACGAACAGTTCTGAAAAAAATCATGTAATAAAAAACATCACATGCAATCTCCCCACCTAGAAGAACACACAAAAACCTTGAAAGCTGTGCTTATCTGTTGTTAGTGTGTCATTTTAGAATATGGCAGTAAATAGTATGTAAGAAATGGGGATATTTTCATTCTTCACTCTTTATCATTTGTTTCTCTTCATAGATTTACTTTCAAGAAAATTTTAGAAATGTAATTATTTACATCATCCGTCCCAAAACCAAACAGGAACTTATTCGCACCTAGCCACAAACCCACACAACTACTTGTCAATACTGCATATCCCAACTCGCAATACCAAATTCTAAATAAATGTGTGTGTATATATTTTTTTTTCCTAATCACTTATCAGGTGTGTCTGAAAGACAAAACAAAATAAATCCCAATACAAACACTTTTCTGTATTCCTGAAGTAGTTTGCTAAGCATGTCTAAAGTGATCAAAATTAATCACTAGGAAGCAATGAGAAAAGAGAAGTCCCCTGAATATTTGAGTGGCTGGAATTAAAATTGGGAGAAATTTTCCATTTAAGAACTTCATCTATGCAGTTATCTTGCACTGGGAATGGAAATCTTAAGGTAAAAACTAAGGTCTAAAGCAAAATCTATTCTTTTAAGTCATATTAAGTCTTAATATGGTTTATCTTGTGAAAATTGCTTGAAACAGCTCTGCTTAGGAGGAAAAAAAATTAATGTCCTGACATGCAAGAAACTAGCATATTTTCAGTGCGGCTGTCACTCCATTTTGCCCATAGGGTTGCCATGAAGGACACATCTAAGAATTTCATTTCCTTGAGAGTATCTTTAAGTATGGATAGTTGTGCTTCAAAGACAGATAAGAACAATCTTTTCAGGCAAGAGCAAAGTTGCAGCTGGCCTAGCATCCCATCTCTTAGTTATCCATCTAGATAATCCATATGGATAACTTTCCATTGAGGTGTCACAGCTTTTCATGGGCAGTCAGAATTCTTATGCCACTTGTTTTTTTCAGATGTGTAGCAGTCATGTAGAGTATCTAGATAGATAGGGTATCCATGCCCTATCCATACGCTTACAAAGAGAGGGAAGCACGGTGACCTGCTTCTCCCGAACACTCCTTTGGCTTCTCGCAATTTGCAGTCCAACAAGACTGCCAAAAGCCACATTTAACAGTCCTCACTGGACACATTCATGAAAGAATCCCCCAGACTACTTCCAAACTGAAAGTTTACATTGCTTAAACATTACGCCCAGGAAGTCCTTACACTATGAAAGGGAGTAAAAAAAACATTCTCTATTTTCTTCTCCCTTTGCTACTTCTGATTTTAAAGGTCTCTGTAGTATTCTCCTCCTACCATTTATCTCTCCTGCAATACAAAGTGCCCCAAGCCATTCAGCTGTGCCTTGGATGGAAGTCATTTGAGAGCTTTCATCTCTCCTGTTGTGTTTCTCTGATCTTTGTAAGTTTTACATTGCTTTGAGTTGCAGAAGACTGTGGGATGAAGGGGACCTTTTTTTTTGTTTTGTTTTTTGGTTAATAATATGTTACATTCTATGGGATATGACTGCAGAGCTGCTGATTTCCTAAAGCCTTTTACAGGAATTTCTTCTGAGTTGCAAGCCTTCAACTGCTTGGAACATACCACAAGGATGCGCCTCAGGTTCA
Organism: Crypturellus tataupa; assembly: GCA_034781795.1. Classification (NCBI taxonomy): domain Eukaryota; kingdom Metazoa; phylum Chordata; class Aves; order Tinamiformes; family Tinamidae; genus Crypturellus; species Crypturellus tataupa. The sequence continues at coordinate 2,762,706 of JAWLRI010000379.1, forward strand.
GCACTTAAAAGGCATAACAGAGGAAAAAAAAGAAAAAAAAAGTATTTCCCTACATTGAGAAATGCAACTGAAGAAACATGCACTTCATGCTTTCACATCTCTAAGGTGAATGTACACTCTAACATGTACATATTATTTGAACAAAAGCATTGTAATTTTTTGTGAGGCTGTAAGAATCTGCTGCTTCATAGCATGGGCCTAACTCCTGTGAAGGAACAGTAGAGGAGGGGCTCAGATGCCTAAACGCAGGGATCCAGCGCCATTTTAGACATCAAGAAAGCTGCATAAAGTTGGCAGGGAGAATGAACTCGTTCATCTGTAAAGGCAGCTGGTGGCCAAATGCCTCCATTAATGCAATCTGAATCTCACCTCACTGTTAACTCCAAGATTTCTATTCTGTCAACTATGCAGAAATAGATATCAGTCTAAGTGTCACATCTTTTCATGAGCAGTAACAATTCCTTTGTGGAAATTTGACCATAAAAGCATCAGCAGTTTTCAAAGACTGAAGGAGTAAAAACATTTGTCCTTGATTTACATCTTCATTGACACTCTTAGATTTCTCACTGTCACCCATTTGTAAAACCAATGCATCACATAGGTGTTGTAGGAAAGGCTAAGCCCAGAGATAAGGGGATACCCCAGACCTGGCCTTCAGGCCATCCTGAGCACTCCCACCAGCTCCTCCCACAACCAATGTGGCCACAGGGGGCACAAGACGCTGCTCCTGTCAGCCAGGGTGTCCCAGGGTGCCAGCTCTGTGTAAAGTGTTTGAGAGTCAAATGAAGATCACAAGCTGACCACTCTCATACAAGAAAACCAGAGGATTGAAACTGAACTTCTCACCAACGCATCTACAGCCAGCAGTGTGTCCTGCCTTTACTTATCCAAAGGAGAAAAACCACAAGTAGAGCTTTACCATAAGTCACCTAAATATTCTAATATATCAAGTATTACATAATTTATGGGAAATATAGAGTACCTAGTGTTTTATTCTATATAAATTAATCTGGAGACACGAACAGCACATTATTAGGACAGCACATTATTAGGTATCTATGTGGTTTGAGCATGTGTTTTTTTATAAGTACACAGAAGGTTGGAGTACAAAAGCTACCACTTGAGAACAGGTTGCACCAGCGTATTGCTTAACTATGAATTAAAACAATTGCAAGTGACAATGTATTATAAAACCTAACACACATGCAAAATACCAGAATTGCACAAAGCGCAGCAGAAATTTAACAAACTCATGATGTCAACTTTGAACAGGCTCAGCCTAAAAGAAAAACATTAAAACAAATCACTGAACTATATTTAGGCTTTATATTCATTTTGGATTGTAATATAATTCTGTAAAATAACTGTACACTCATTCTGTTATAACACATATGACATAAAAGCAAAAACTTACTTGCTGTGACAGTGCAATAACAAATCAATGATAAATGTCTGCCATGCCTTTTCTTTACTCAGTGCATCCAGTGCTGTTGGAATCAGAGCAAAACACAGGGTCATCACCTCCAGTGCCTCACAGCAGACTTGCTCATCTTCCATGTCTGGCTCATTCCCTGCATTTGTCTGTGAAAATAAGATAGCATGAGCTGTGTTTGGAGATAAAAACAAACAGAGAAACCCAATCAGCTTCCAGACAACTTCTACATATAAACACAAACTAGGAATTTATTGATTATTAAATGATTATTAATGCCATTTCTGCACTCCACTAGAATGAGATTCAAAGCACAATGGGAGATGACCTAAATTTCTAGTATTTTTTTTTTCCTTCTCAAAGCAAGTTTCAGGGCACCAACTTAAAATCCTGCAATTAAATGGGAAGGTTGAAAGCAAGTTACATGACTTAGTCTTGTTAAAATTTAAAACAAGAGGATGTTTTTCTGTTCTGCTCAGAATCTAGTGGTTACAGCTTTGAAAATTGTTACTCTTCCAGCCTAGCTAGGTTGCAGTGCTGTGCAGCTCAAGAAACCTCATTTTACAAATTTTCATATTCAGACTGACTTAGCCCATGTTATTATAATACTGCCAGAATTTATTCAGCAGTGAAACAGTTGAACCAAATTTTGAGTGGAACTGCTCTAGTGACTTCTGAAATGTGGAAGGATAACATTTCTAATTTGGATATAAATTATTTTTTCCATTAAAAACATAAATCAAATGAGTTGACTTGGGTACATTTTCTCCCCAAAATCTCTTTGAGAATAAGAGCAAGCCCTCTGCCCCAAGCAGGTGACAAGCTTCACAATGCAGAAGAGGAAGGCACCACAGAAGACAGGCGTCTCTCAGGCTGGCAACAGACCTGATTTTGGATTTAAATGACTAAGATGGGAGAAGGTCAACAACGACAGTGGGAGAATCTGCTTTTTTCTGGCATGCCTGAACATATGAAAGCAAAAGCAGAATGTTTTCAGCAGTTCAAGAAGGCACCTGCTCTGCAATGCAGAGAGTTATTTCTGCAGGGGTGCATGGATCTAACAAAGGCAAAGAAAAGCTTATACTAGTGCAATAACCTCCCTGCATTTAGTCAGCACAATTTGATTGGTCTGTCTAAAGAACAAAGTTAACTTCAGAGAGAGTAAGGTGCTGTTTTGGTTAATAATGAAATGGTAGCTTGCTGTTAACAGAAAATCACAGGTAGCCATCTCTGCCCACGAAGAGGATGGCCATGTCAGGTATTCTTAAGCAACAGACAAAAAGATCCCATTAAAATTGCACTCTCAAAATACTCTATCGTGACTTTTTCCTGAAGTTGATTGGCACTCATCAACTGAGCACTTCAAGGGACTCTGAACTTCAGAACATTCTTTCGGAAATCACAGTGGACAGGACTACTCTGAAGTGCCACTGAAAAACCCACTTACCACAGTTACCCCTCATACTTGTGTTTAAGAATCTTCACGTGTCCTTCCCGATTCTACAAAAATTGGTCTTTTTAAAATAAATTACTATTTAGCAGTAAATCGTTTCCCCTCAGACTTGGCAAAATGCTCCTATGATTTAGCAGTTAAAAATATCTAGCGTTTAGTGGTTGTCTTCAGAAACAGGAAGCATTTTTCTTAAAGCATTTTTCCTCTCTCTCGGTTTAAAGTGTTAGAGGGAAAAATGAGCTGATTAACCAATTCTATATTGTGTGGTTATAATGTAAGCATAAGCCAGTTTTTCCCCAATTGCTGCAATACTGAATTTTCATAAAATTAACAGTGGAATAATTTGCTGTGTTCCGTAACAGAGAATAATGTCTCTTAAATTAAAAATGTGTCCTTTCTTATATCATACTCCTCAATCTCCGTGATACCTTCCTCTCTTCTAATGTTAATTTTTTAATTGTCTAAATATACTTTATTGCCTCTTCTCATTACCTCTGCATTTTTTTTCATGTTTTACAGTTTCCAACTTTCCCTTTCAATTTCTATTTCTTTTGGCTCCATACAAACCAAATGCAGCTGATTAAGACTAAAAGTGTCCATATCAATGTCAACAATCAAAACAAAAGAAAACCAACAACAAAACCACACACACAAAACACACATTTTAGAGGAATGACCAATAACAATGTTCATACAAAACATCGATACACTTCCTTCCAAGTGAGGACAAGGGCAATGCGCAGCTTACATTCCACCTTGTTTTAGGACTTGAACATATTTTTACAGAAATTAACTGTAAAATTTTCAACTAGAAAGATACAAAAGACAAAATAAAGCAAGATACTGGAATCAGAGTGGAAAAGCCTCCCTAGCTCTAAGAACAGAGACACAGTAAGTTAGGCATGTCTAACAGCAGGCTAAGGTTTTAAATGTTATGTATCAACTGCAGTAATTGTGGTAGCAAAAACAATGCCTCAGTGCAGTACACAAGAGAAGCAATTGCAATTAAACAGAATATTTTTAAGCCACACAAAGGGAAAACACCTTCCTGCATTCCCCTCAAACAACATTATCACTAACCCAAGAAAGAAATCAACTTGGCCAAGTTTAAATCTAGGCATACCCAAGGTGCCAACCGCACCAAGAAGTATGTTAGTTACCACGTAGGGAGATAAGAGCCATGCACAGAATTTTATTTTGTTGTGGTCTTCTCCCTTTAGCACAGGAAACTTTATTATGTACATTTTCTCTGCAACACTACTATTTTTTATACACACATCAAAGTCTGTAGATGTGCAAATTACATCACTCAAAAAAAAAATTACATTCCATGAAAAAGTCATTCTAGTAGCAATGACAACAGAACCTTTAAGAGAAGCAGATGCAATTATACCACTATGGTGGCTAAATTAAAAGATGCTGTTTTTTCCCTACTTTTTCCCCCCCCATCTAATTTATTATTTAAGCACCACAGCTTATATACCAAGAATACAAGTGTCCTTTCTCTTTTACTATCAGGCAAGTGTTCATGAGTATTACTCGTTTGTCTTATAAAACCAGGCTGCAGTATTTAGACAACTTGAATTGTTTTTGTTGTTTTAATCACAGTCAAAATACTAGTTAACAGTAAGCAACTCATTCACTATGCACAAGGTTTGCAGTAATTTACTGAAATGTTTATATATATAAAGAAAATAAAGCCCTACAGTATTAGCAATTATCTAGTTTTACCAGTGCTTCACTGCTGGTTTCAGACATATAATTACTCATGTTTTTCATTCCAGACTGCAGATTTGTAGAACAGCCCTTTTAAGTTTGAAAACTACAAAAATTAGCACTGCAAGTGCTTAAGTTTCACATTTGAATATAAAATAAGTATGCTAGAAACACATTGTAATAATTAACAGAATGGTTGCATTTTGAACTGACACCAGATCAAAGTTACAATTAAACAGTGATTAAGAACAGCTAATTGCAACAGAATATTCAACTACGGTGTGAGAGCTGAGACATCATGTCAGACTCCACAAAATGTTCCCACCAAGAAAACTACGTAAAAGCTGGTTACATTCAGTCTGAACTGGTTGATATTAGAAGAGCTTTTGTTTAGGGATTCTTACCTTTTCATAGATTTTACTGATTTCTTCATTTGAGCTGAACACCAGCTGAACTGACCCACATCCTGATGCCCAAACAATTTTTTGCACTGCTCTGATAACACAGATATCCGGGATGTACTTTGATGCCTGAGAACAAAGTAGTAAGCCAGAGGAATATTAAAATACAGTTGCAAGTAATGCTAGTATGAAATCTAAACTCTTAAAATAATGAACTTCACTACATATATAAAGTTTAACGACAAGAATTTCTCTTAAAAAATAAATATTGTAATATTTATCATCATGCTCTCTGATAGCTAGATATTCCAAATTATTATCCGATGATTATCCAAATATCTTACGTATTACAAGGAGATTTTTTTTTACATTCAAGTTACATAGATTTAAAAAGTGAGACCATGCACAGAACACGCATTTTATGAATGGAGAATCATCCTTCACTATTTCAGGTGATGTCCGAGTTAACATCTAACTGTTTCTATAATGCACTGCCTGTGTTCATTAGAGAAAAATTCCTACAAAAAACCTTTTTGGAAAACAAAACCAAATTGTGTATGATGCATCATAACAGTCTAAAATATTTTAGGAATTCTTGTTCACTTATGTATTTCAGTCCTTGGCTTCTAATCCCACATGAACAGAGCAACAAGTCCTTAAAATTCTTCTTTAAGGCAGAAAACTAAACCACTTAAGTTACCAAACAGTGCTTTTGTTTGAAGATGATCATTTTTTTTTCTACTTTGGCCAGATAATACAGATTATAAAATCACCCAAGTCTACTAAGTGACAACTGCATACAAAGGTAAAGAAATTCTTAAACACCTAAGGTTGAGGATGGCAAGCACATTCACAACAGCTAATGCAAGCCAAAACCAAGTAAAGTGTCTGTTTTTTAATTTAGGCCTGAAGAATTCACACTGAGATCACCCAAATTAATGAGTCACTGTTCAAAACATTATATTCCAAAACTATCTTGAACTCTTAAGAAGTTATTTTGAATTCAATTCCATTTTTATTATACAAAATGCATTTTAGTAGCAAGACACATTTATACCGCTAAGTGCAGTATTATTCTTTCAAACATTAAAATAAGCATTCTGCTTTTTCATGTTTTCATTTTATATGAAAAACAACCGCTAAGTATTTGTCCAGAATATATCCAGTAAATCCAGAATTTGAGGACTTCTTATTTAATGCACGGCTCAGAATAAAATCCAGTTAGAATCTAAGTAAAAGTAAGCATCAGTTTTAATGTAACAAAATAACTGTGTTTTTCTTCTCCATGTAATATAGATCTAGTAAACACAAAGTCAGTGTAATATTCCTTATCAACCAGTATTTTTTTCCAAAATTAAAGTGGCAAGAGTAGGGTGCACATTAGTGCTGGATATCAAATATTATGTATTTGTTTGACACAAAGTACATTATTCCTCTTCGGAAGAATTAAAATTCAGATTAGAAGATAAAAGAGAATCCATCAAACTGCTTTTCAAGATGCAGCAACTCACGGAGAATCTTTTTAAAAATAATTACACAATGAGAACATTTATTAATGCCTATAAAAATGTTGGCAGCTTTTAAGAGAAAAGCTTTGATTATGTAAGCGTATCTCCTAGTGAATTTACATCATCACAAAGCATTTATATACTACATTTAGATTAAGTTAATATTATATTATCAGCTTTTCAACAAAGACATTTGGAATCTATATGCAAAATAGTCTTGTCAAAAAATTAGACAAACTTTAAAAGCAAAAAAAACAAACAAACAAAAAAAAATTGTATATCCATCCTAGGTAAACAGTTCTCAAAAATTTCCAATTTCATTTTTCTAATGCTCAGACTGTATCAACAATGAGACTCCCTAAGACTCTTAACTAATACACGCGCCTCCTGAGGAGGTGCATCCCTGCAACTGGTCCAAACACTAACAGGGGCTAGAAAACAAACAAACAAAACCCAACACCTTCATCATGAACAAAGCAACCTTATACCAGCAACATCACAAGGAAAATCTACCCTCCTTCCCCAAAGATCAGTGTTTTAATTTCTTCCCCTTCCCCTTAAAATCTGCAAGAATCTAAGTATAAAGAGGTGAAAGACGTCTCTCTACCCTACAGTTTTTTGGTAGGTCTATAGAACACGTCAGAGCTTCTCCACAAAAAAAAAAAAAAAAAAAAAAAAAAAAAAAAAGGGAGGTGATGGGAGGAAAAAGTCTTTGGTATTATTTTTTGGGGGGTAGGAGAATGGGAAGAACGACTTACAATAGCAAACTAGAACATATACCAAATTTAAATCTACAGTAGTTTTATTACTTTTGGAAAATCAGAGACTGTACTTTATGAACAAGATGACTGTATTATTCAGGAACCAAGACGTGAGAGTAAGAACAACAAAAAGAAGAAATGGAAATATTTTCTAAAGAAAAAATATTTTTAAATCTGTGACATCAAGTTTCTGAAATACTGATCTAGATAGTAACTGCAATCCATTAAAAACCTTGTGCAGAAACTTGTCTAGTTCACCTATGTTTCTTTATGATACTGGACACTGAATTTCACATTTCAGTGAAATTCAGTGGATTTTAATAAAAACCAACTCATTAATTTTTTTTAATAGACAGCTGACTAAATCCATGTATGAATAGTATCTCAGGTGTTTCTATGCCATTTTGGGAGGATAATCCATTTCTTACATAACAGTAAGTTCAAGAAAGATAAAGAAATGATAACTTAAAAAAAAAAAAAGGAAAAAAAAGTAAGTGACAGAAGGGAATTCACCAACCTCATCAGATATTTGCTGCGCAAGACGAATTGCTACATTTCTTAGCATGCATTCTGAAGTTGGATTGGGAATGTTCTGTAGGGCATTTTGTAGCACCACTGCCTGGTCATGCGTAGCCTGGTTTATCTGGAAGAAAGTTTTTTGTTTTGTTTTGTTTTTTTATAGCAATTAGTTTACATGGGATGAAGAAAAAAAAAGAAGATATGAAAACATTAAATTAATTGGGAAGGGTTTTGTGCAGATAGTAACAATCTTGGAAGGAGAACTACATTCAGAAATCAGGTACCAATCATGTTCACCAAGAAGAAAACTCCTACTCTAAAATAGTTAGACACCATCTACATATCATACATCTGATCATTACAGTGTAAGATCACAGAGCAGATGAGAGGCATTTGCCTGAAACTACTTATGGCAGAGGTTTGTTCAGTTACTTCAAGTTAAGAGTTATTTTCAAATTGGCTGTTTCAAGTTAGCAGGACCTTTTGATTTACAACTCCTCCTTACCTTTCTTTTGACATACCTAAGAAACAGTTTTCTAAGGCAAGGTTATGTGTCTGCTTGAATAGCTACTGGTGATCAGAAAGAATATGGTTCCAGAATTCACTATATTTAACTGCATATAAAGCATTTGCGTTTGAATGGAAAGTACTTTTAGAACACTAAATTACATCTCCTATTCTTAGCATCCTTTCACAAAAGAAAGTGAATCCAGGATAAATTTCTGTCATCAACCTTGGTTTAAGTTTGGAGTTCCTTCTCCTGAGGCTGACCTACACCTCTAAGCCTAGGCAACTCCACTAAACGCAATTTCCTTCTCTTGAAGAACAAGGAGGCAGTCAGAAGCAGTCTGGCATGGATTCACCAAGGGGAAATCATGCTTAACCTACCTGATAGCCTTGGGTTGGCTGGCTGAGTAGATAAGGAGAGAGCAACAGATGTTGCCTACCTTGATTTCAGTAAGGCTTCTGTCCCTGTCTCCTGTAACATCCTCAAAGGCAAGCTCAAGAAGTGGGAGCTGCTGGATGGGTTGCATTGCCAGCAAGATGAGGGAGCCAATCCTTTCCTTCTACTCTGTCTGGTGAGGACACATTTTGAGGACTGTGTCTAGTTCTGGGCTTCCCAGTATAAGAAATATGGAGCTACTGGAGTGCACCCAGTGAAGTGCTACAGGAGCAAGGAAAAGAGTTATCTCCCATAGGAGGAAAAGCAGAGAGAAGTGGGACTGCTTAACCTGGAAAACGACTGAGGGGAAGTCTTACTAATGCATTGGAGTATCTGGAGAACCAGATGCAAAGAGGTCAAAGCCAGACTCTTTTCAGTGGTGTCAAATGCTATAGAGCTTCCATGATCAATTAGCTATCAGAAACTGGCCGTAAAAGGATCAAACATAACATGGAAGCTAGCCAAGATACTTGTAACAGAGAAGAACACTAAATAACCATATCAATTTAGGCTTCCATGAAAGCAAAGAAGATGATGCTGGATTTTTTTTTTTTAAAACGCCGTAGGAATAGGTAGCAGAGTGACAACTGGAAGACGGCAGATACAGTCTTGCTTACCTCAGTCTTTCAAGAGACAGCCAGTAAAGAAAGTTAGGATACATTGCTTGAACTTTACATGTAACAGATAGAAAACATTTACAAATGTCATCTCCAACTCAAAAAGGAAGCTGGTGCTGCAGGAGAATCAAGTATCAAGACCAAAATCCTTCAAACAGAATGATGAAGACACCAAAAGTAACTGTTTCCTGTGTTTTCTTTTGCAGGACTATATAACAAATGCCTGGACAAATGTTACCACCATCTAAATGGTCAGCACAAATCAGCTCCAAACTATTGCGTATTTTATATATAAGATACTCAGCTGTACCGAGATCTGTGCTACTATCGGTCTTCTGGATAATCAGAACGAGACCACATGGCAGTTTACCCTTTTTAAGAGACAATGGATACAACACATTTGCTTAAAGATAGCAAACACCTGCTTAAAGGTAGCATCCTCATATTCTGACAAGAGACAAGAAAAGGTCTTTACCTTTTTATGAAAGTACTGTCAAGAGTTTTTATCTCCTTGAAAAACAAATGCTGGTATCTTCTAGGAGATGCAGATAACCAGAAGAGATGCAGATTTTTCAGATTTAATTAGACTGCACTTCTCTGCTTTAAAGAAGGATCTTAACAAATATTCCAGGAGAAAGCTATCTGAAGTGGGCCTTCCATGTATTCCTGAGGATAATCTGACAGATCAAGCAACTTCTTAGGAAGAGACTTCACAAAAGCAAGAAGATAGCTGAAACATCAGGAAGCAATTGTCCAAGAGGGACAGCAGCAAATTTTGGGGCTGTATGCACTAGCCCTAGTAAACAAAGCAGATGTAAAAACTTGACCTATAACACACCTGTCCACATGCAGAATTACTAGCAATATTAAATTCACACAAAATCTGCTCTTGGTGCTCTGTCATTCCACTCTTTCCAACTTGAAGAAATCTAAGAGTAGCACATCTCTCAATTTAAATATTCAGATTTGCAGTTTACCTGGCTTTTTTTCATAATAATTTTTCTACAAGCAGACTGATCTGCTTATTTTGTCTGGTATGCTCAGGTTTGTGTAGAAAAAGAGGTGACATGCTCCAACTGCAATTCTCTTCTTTTTATGTTCTAATAGTACCTAGGATATGGAAACATCCAGAGGAAGCCATACATTCTTCAAAAGCCTCCTACCATAAGAATACGAGTTTACATTTAAGGGATAAACAGGTGAAAAGAGGAAGTTTTTCCCCCATTCGTAGTCATGCAAACCAGTGAATGTGTGACCAACAACCAAATCTATGGTACCTAAGCTCACATCATATCATCACATCATAAGACATGCACTCGTATCAGCCTTTTTACAGTCAGAAAAGGAATAGGATTTGCTAAAGAAATAAGATGATTTTATATATATATATATATATATGTATATGTGCAAGACAAGCTTATTTCATTTCAAAGTACTATGCGTTGCAGAGTTGCACAAAGAGACTAAATCCATTAAGAGCACCATAGCTATAAGACGACAGATATTGCTGGAAACAATCCAAAGTCACAGTACATTGCTATCTACATCAGGGAAGATTTACATTACCGGTGAGATTGGGCTTGTGCCTTCCACAACTGGCTGACAGGCTTCTGCCACAGCTCGAACATGGCCATAGCCAATTGCTGTTAGCAATAATTTGGCTATTTTTAGAGCATTAAGGTAGGCACCCCTTCGAGTTTCCATATCTGCATTTGGCAGGAAGTTATTTCTGGTCAGCATGCTCAAAACAAGAGGCAAACCACCACTTTTTAGGAAGTTGTATTGGAAGTCACTAGCATCTTCTCCCAGAGGTGCACTGGCAGGCATTAGCAAGGCATATACTACCTGTAGAAAAAATACAGTAAGTTAGCTAATAAAATTGCACTAGCTTGGTCATAGATGATTGCACATGAGACTAAATACTTCTATCCTATACTTTGGTAGCATAGTCCATATAACCCTCCAATAAACTATACCAAGCATTTTGAATTGTATATTTCAAAACAGAATTTCATCTTAGGTTTTTACAAAGTAACAAAGAGCACTGCCAAAAAAATTTAGAGACTTTTCCTAATAAAAAAGGAAACTAATAAAAATAATTTATTTGTTTTTTACAAAGAGAAAGGCGAAGCATCACAAACCTCAGTTAGATAGAGCACTTGTGAGGCAGAAGGACCAAAGAAGAGAGAGTCTAGAGATGGACTAAGGCTGCTTTCACCAAGTTTTGCATGATCTAAACATATCGCTCTTAGTTTCTCAACCGTAGTATTGTCTGCAAAAAAATATTAAGCATTTTGTAACATAGCTACTCCAGAACATTCCTGTGGGATTTTCAGTTACCAAGCTTAAAATTTAACCATGTCAAAAAAGTTACAGTAAATAACCATTACACAACTACAGACTATGAGGTGTTTTGCACTGTTGCTTACCGTCAGTAAGAAGACTGTTAAAGTAATGCCATAAAACTGCTACAAAATACAACATTTTCTCCGTGTTTCCACTACACTGAACTAGGGCACCAAACACATAGTTTGCTCTTTGTTCTAGTAACTTCTTAAGACAGACATCACTCTTTTGGAAATACATTTATGACTCTAACCAGGATAACGGAGACATGAATTACAGCACCAATAAACTAGCACAAAGTAGAAAATATTTCCCTAACTTAATTTTTATAGAAACGGTGAGATATATCCATCAAGATAAAGCAGGATGAAATTAAGCATATACCTGGTGGCATGAGCTTCATAAGGACACGTGCTCCATCTCTAAGAGGTGGCATATTTAGGCTACTGCCTAAGTCTGCAACTTGCCAAAGAAAAGAGATGTATCTAGGATGCAGTGACATGATCTTAAAAACAATCAAACAAACAAAAAAAATGTTAAAGACGAAATATAAGGCAAAAATACTTTAAACAATGTTCATTATAATCCAAGTATCTGCTTACCACTCCAGGCAAACAGCTTTCAACTTCAGGGTTTGGGCCATCGCTGTAGTGATTGCCATGGTTGCCCGGAGAACCAGTGGAAGAGTCAGAAGAACTATCAGGACTTGAGGGCATGTTAGAATTTATTTGTGTAAGCTTAGCTGTAATTAACTGAAAAACAGAGGAACGATTTATCAATACTATGCAAAAAACAAGGATTCCTTACTAAATGAGCAACTTCTACAGTGCTACTGTAGTATGACAAGAAGTGGGAAGAATGGAACTGTTGATCCATGGCATGTTTTTTTTCAAAGCATTTATAAAAAAGGGAGCAATACATGAATCAAAATAATTATCTGCCTTGCAACACTTACCGTTTTATCTTTGAGATTCAGTTGCCCAACTAACTTTCTATCATCTGCAGGATCCACGAGCTCGCCTCCAATGAACAGCTCTACTTTCGTGTGCGCGCTGTTGGCTTTGATGCGATTGAGAATACAGCGCCGTACTTGGCCAATTGTGTCATTTGTGTGAGACCAAATATCTAGATCTTCCACCTGTCGGCCTTGATTTGGAAAACGAACTACCAACGTGATGTGTTTGCCACGGAAAGCTCTGAAAACAAACAATTCAGATAAAGGATTTCATGAGGGCAGAAAAAATCATTTAAAACTTACTCTATTTCCTGTTATGTTTTGAATCAAAGATATTTCAACATTAAATCTTTACGTACAGTGATATACTCCAGCAAGTGATTATTTTTTGAAGGCACCAAGAACTGCAAAAATAACAGAAGCATGCAAGAAGCCATGCTTGGTATGTACCAAACATACATTAAAATATGGTTTATATACATAAAAATTGACCAATTTTGCCATGATGTTTTGAACATTGATGGAATTTTAAAAAGTCTCTTTTATATTGATGAAAGTGTAAAAACTTTTAGATCTTTCCTCCTGATTGTAATTTCCTGATCAAAATGCAATAAAGTCCATTAAGTTGGCAACTATGTTTTGCTCTTTTGTGAAACAACTGTTCCAAACAAGGAAACATCAGACAAAACTCATCAGGTCACCAAGTCTGAATGCCTTCTCTCAAAAACTAAGTTTAATATTAGAAGTCAACATCTAAAAATCAAAATGCTTCTCAAGATTAAAACAGGGATTAAAAAAAAAAAAAAGGGAAGAAAAAAAGAAAAAAAAAATTCTTCATTCTACCAGTGACCCAACTTGTACAGTGGCATGGAATTCAGCAGGAAAGATGTGCCCAGATAATCTCAACGAATTGATCCCAGACTAAAAGGCAGGCAAAAATCCCTCGTAACAGCTCCCTGCTAACAAGAGCTGTGAGAACTTAAGTCTACTAAAATCCACAGGTCACAGGAAAAAGATGAACCACCATAAAGAAAAGAAACAGAAGTTTTCAGCTTGTTTGACAAAAACAGCTCTTAAAAATAAGAAAGGAGATACATACATTTTTTTTTTCTTTTTAGTGGTAGGGAGGTTAACTGCATTATAATCTAATCATTATGAATTTTTACACATTCTCTGAGAATTTTTCCCCACATATTCCAATGTTAGTATCTGCTGTATTTAAATAATCTCCTACTTTTATCTTCACAGAAATAAAATACTTTATTTGTGAAAACTGTCTACACAATTTAAGTATTTTTCTCCAGTACAAAGACTGAGTTAAAGCAAGGACTGAAAGTAAGTTTTTACTCAAGGACAAATGTACAAGGAGAGAAGGAATACAGAAAAGTGAATACACTTCAACACATTTTTTCTTTCCCTTTCTATGAGGGGATGGGAACTGTTGCTAAACTTATGCCAAAACCAGAATATTGAACTTAAAGATAATTCTACATTTAAGCTTGCTAAATAACATTGGCATCTTTTTAAACAACTCTGAAAGAGTAGAATATGCTCTTGTATGACAGCTGCTTAAAATGTTTGTCCTTGCTAATTCTGTAAGTGATTTAAAGAATGGTATTGTTTTTAAATGGTTATCTGGAAATAGAAGAAGAGAAAAAAAAAAAAGGGAAATATATCCAAAACAATCTTTCCATAACATACACTGTGCCAGTTATATAAGAAAACACAAAAATATACAAGTTTCTTCTCTGGTCTTCCAGCCATTCTAGCTGAATGCCTGTATTTGCATGGATCCTTCTTTTTTTTAATAATAATAATTTATACTCATTTTTGACAGATCTTCACTCTCACTGTGTCTTGCATTCATCTGAAGTTCTTTTGGGGAAAAAAAAAGATTTTTTATGGGAGTTTGTTAAAGAGTCAATTCACATCACTACAGATCAGACAAACTTCAGGGGGAACAGAATGCTGAAGTCTTATAAACATGTGTATGAATATAATCCCTTTACAATATAAAATTGCCAAGCTGTTAGCAATATCTTAGTTAAAGAAATCACAGTAGTGCATTTTAACACATACCTTGACATAGGTAGAATAGTTCTCTCTTCATGGTAGTCGCTGTCACATTCATTTATATACTCCCTTAGAACAGTCAGCACTCTCACCATTCGTATTGCTTCTTGTCTTGCACAATTAATACTGTCCTTATCTCCATCCAACACACAGAGCGTATCATAAGAGGCTTTGAGACGATCAAAACAGGACTGAATGAAGTCTTCATGAATCACAACCTGATTATATTAAAAAAGAGGGGGCAATTAAAATACTAAAAATGGTCTTTCAATTGGACAATAAATGAGTACAAGTGAAAAAAAACATGTATGTAGTTTTAGTAGTAAGTAGCCAATTTATTTCACATTAAAACACTCATTGATACTTAGATCTAATTTAGCTCAAAATTTTGCTCCAAGTCATTAGTAGCCTGTACAGGGCAAACCTGCTCATGAACAGAAAAGGCAGAAGTCTGCACTGAGAAGAGCAAACTGCACCTTTTCTTATTTAGTTCCTCAGACTCCATTACAGAATTGCTACCTGGCAATCTAGTAAGGGCCAGCTTGCTCAACATTAGGGTGATCACAGGACATCTGCAGACCACCAGAATAAATCTTATCTCAGAACCCAATTCCAGATACCCCTGATTTCCAGTAGGAAAATAGACTTTGCGTTAGATATGACTGCAAGAGTAACAGTTGCAATAAATCTCATCTTTTTAATTTCTAATATCTCCTTGCTCCTGACCTCGACTGACGTATCACAGCAAGAGTCTCTAGTGTGGAGACATCACTGGTCTCCTGGAGTAAGAAAACACTTCTACCACAAACACGTTAACACTTGTAGTCACTTTTCTGAGAGGTAGATCAGCAACTGAGAATGAGTATGCAGTACAGTGAAGCAAAACACTTGCGTGCGTGTTCAGCAAATCTGACATTTTCCAAAGGGTCCACCTAACCATTTCCAGGTGGATAGATGTATGCACACTTTGTACGACCAGACACATAGCAAGGCATAGGCATACAGCCCATCTGTCACTCCAGCAAGACACAGTTTGCATGGCTGCCAAGGTACCACACAGAGCAGTTGTGCTGTATCTATTCCACTGGTAGTTCTGGAGACACTTGTAAGTCTTTTTGGAGAAATAGTTAAGGAAAAAGAAGTTTTAAGAGTCACAACTGCCAAGCTACAAACTGAAGATTGTCTGGAGGACAATACTCTTCTCTCCCTCCCCTTAGATTTCTGTAATCCTAGTGGTACAAATAAAGACCACACCTGAAAATTCAACAGAAGGTTAACTTAAATGTATGGCATGAACTGTTCTATAAGTAGAAAGAACAAACATAAAATGCAGATTTAATAAAGTCAGAGTTCAGTAGAGTCTGTCAAAGTTCAGGCCCTAAATATCCCAACAAATTCTTAATTTGGCACTCAGTTAGAAACTGATGGTTGAACTCAGGGGCATACTCTTCAAACCGGGAAAATTTTTCAACTTTCAACTCTAAAAAATATCACTGAATTCTATTTTCCCATTGTTTTACCATTTCTCATATCTATTTCATATTATTATTTTTTTTTACCTGATTAACTTGTAACCTTGGACCAAGATTAGTATAGATCTCTTTAAGAAGATCTATTGCTCTGTTTGCGATGTCGTCATTTCCCTGAATCACAACCTGGTGTAATAAAAAAAACAAGTGTTAGGACATCTTAAAACGTTCTGGAATAAAATTTGAAAACAAAATGACTACACATAAGCATCGTCACACATGGGTAATTCACTAATGAGGTAAAAGTGATTAAAATGCTTAGTTAATACAACCTGTAAATGTTACACTGCAAGTAATTGTATAGTATGAGTTAAGATGAAGAAGAAACCATTTTAAAAGAGTTCACCAAAGCTAGCAAAAAAAGCCTAGGCTTCATAAATATTTAAAATTTCCAGGCAATTAACCTAGGAGACTAAGAACTGCATTATAAAACAAGTGCCCTTTTAAAATGCTGAAGTAATCTACATTACCAAAAAAATTAAAACAGAATTTTAAAGCATTTGAGATAAAGTGGGTAGGAACAGGAAGCAATACTGTTTCCAACTTGGTAATCTGAATTGTCACTACAAGTCCCCAGATTCTAGGGATACTGAAAGCAGTCCTAGGGAGGTGCTACCCCCTGCAGGATACTGGCCTGAAGATTCACAAGTTGTGTCCTCCTGCCCAGCAGCAGGGCAGATGCGAGGCAGTTGCTTCCCTCCACTAACTCATTCTGGCACTGTGGGGGCACTCTGTACTCCACCTCTGCATGAAAACTTATTTGAATAAAACTCCAGTATGTTTTGGTTTTAGCTATCAAGACTATGACTACTTCAACAGGCCACAACCAAAATTACAAGAGTCTGTTGCTTTACACATGGCTCGTATTTTACAAAACAGAGGCACTATTATCATGCCTCATTGCAGCTACTGTGTGACCCACTGCAATTCTTGAAAATTAGAGCAAACTTTAAAAAAATAAGTATAAGATCAGCTCAGTGTTTTTCACTACTGTATTTGGAAAGAAACAGAAAGCTTTTACCAAAAAGCTACTTTTTTTTTTTATACTGAACAGATGAAACCATGTTCAGAAGAGAGCTATAAAAGATAAATAGGAACCATGTGAGCTCACTTACTTTTTCTGAATGAAAAACAAGTTTATAATATGCTTATGCTATGAATAACACGAACAAATGCTCAAAGTTTTGTTCTAATGAGAGAGAAAAATGTCTCTCATCTCCCATAGTTGAGCAACTATTAAGCAGAAGCCTGGCAGGAAAACAAACAAACCAAAAATCCCACACACTTTTTGGCCAAAGCAAGCAACTAAGTCATATATTTCAATGTCCTACAGATGACTCAACTGTACTGATCCTCAGGCAAATTTTTAATCTCATGTAGACACACAGCTACTAACACACCCCATGTTTTCAAAATAACTTTTCTTGTTAAACTCCAGGTCAGGATTAGCATACCAAGTTACTAATGCACATCTATCCCACTCCCCTGGGAAAAGGGCGTCAACGCCCATATGTTTAACTTGAAAAAGTAGCTGTAATTTGAGTCTATAACAACTGACACATGGTTAAAAATTCAAAAAGGTTGGGAGACACTTAGGAATCAACTTTTCCAATGTTTCCTCAAATTAACTTACCCTCCAAAGGTAGTCTAATCCTATTAATTCCAGATCATCCATCATATAGGCCCGTCTCTTTGCTACTAGTTTCCCTTCTCGACAGTTCACAGCTTTGAAGAAACGTTCAAAACATTTCATTCCATTTTCTGTTAATAGGGAAGGATCCAGCTGAAGCACATTATTTTCAAAGAAGTCCTTATTAATGTCAGGGTCTAAGTCTGGTTCATCCCCCATTAGTTTGGAATACCATTTAAAACAGGCTTCTCGATCACAAAGATAAACTGCATTTTCGGCTAAACACTTCCATATTTGCTTCGCCTGAGGGGCACAGAGCCACAGCTGACCATCCTTCAATAAAAATCTTGAGTAAAAAGAAAAAAGAGACAATTAACAATATTTTCTAGTTGACATCTAGAGTCACAGTTCAGTAAAAAGTACATGAAATAATTTGCAAATGCATTTTACACATGTATATACCATAAATGTGACCCTGAAAACTATTTATATCAGTCTACTCATATGAGTAGTCTTGTGATTCTTAGTAAGATTTTGCAGAATAACAACTTTAATATTTAATTTATACTTAATTAATATACATTAATAAGAAAGGAAACAAGTAAAAAAAAAGGTTTCTTACAAGAATACTTAACATGATTTACATATACATACATTTACATACAAATACAAATCTCTCAAGGTAAGCTATGTGGTTTAAAAGTCATGCCACAACATATGAGAAAATTACTTTCATTTTTTGCAATTACTTTTAGCACTCATTTTACTGGATTACTTGAAATGCTTTTCTGATGGTTCAGAAAAGCAAAAAAAAAATCACACAAAAATAAAATAAAAAAAAAATAGTTCAGCAGAATGCAGCCTGAAACAGAACTCAAGGAACTGGAAACTTTTGAGATTTAGATTCAAATCAATTAAGGAACTCTTAAAAGTCTTAAGTTATGATGGTTAGCACTAAGAAGTTTTGGGGAAAAAACAACATGGGATAATCAAGATTCTTTGGAAATATTTTTTTTCTTTTTGAAAATCTTTTTTTCTGTTTGAAAGAAATGAAAGGCTAGGACATGGCATTGCTTTCCAGGAGGAGCTGCCTAGATATTCTGTGCTTGAAGTGTTTCAGGAGTTCACTAACTCCTTTCTATTAATAAACAACGCAAATTTCAAGAATATCACCTTCGTTAAAATGTAGTAACAATAAGCCTGCTTTTTTACGTCACTTGGTCAGCATCTAGTCAAAAGTCATATAAATAATTTTTCTTTCATTCTAACCTTTCTATGGTTCACCTACTGACAACCCAATATGAGCACTTGTCACAAGTGTGTCAATTTACCCTCGTGGATTCAGAATTGATATAGTAAAACAAATGAGGGCATGTGGACATATCCATACTTGAAATACATATTAATGTAATGTTGCTGAAGATTCAAAGTATGTAACTGTATATACACATGCCCTATATTCCAGTCTGTTGGGGTCTGTATAGAGACAGAAAAAAGCCCATGCTAGTGCAGAATTAGAGCTTTGAATTGTAAAGAAGAAACCAAAACCATATACCTCCTATATGGGCCCTAGAAATATTTGTTTGGCTACTCCAATATTAATATACAAGCCCAACAGATGAAACTCCAAAGCATTTGCTGCATTTTTGCATCTGAATCTGAACAAAGTTCACACAGCAACTTAAAACTAGACGGTAAAAACAATTATTGTGGTTATTTTAGATATTAATTATAGCTATAGTTTAGCAAATTTAACCAATGATCATGTTAAAACTAACCGTAAAAAATTAAGTCGTTCCTGTACTTCTTGCACATGACTGTATCTACTCCCTGGTCTTACAGTTTGAGGATCATATTCACCATGCTCTGCAAATAAGAAAACTTCCATTAGAGAATACATGCAGAAAGGACATACTAACTTCGAAGGATAGCTCATGCTTGATGACAACTTGCAGTTCTGAACATAATTAAAACTACTCAAAGGACAAAAAATTTCCAGTAAGATGTATGAAAATACATCGCAGCCTCGTAACAGCTAATCCTGCATCCTAAATTAAAATGAGCAAAAGCTAAGATTCCTCAGGCCTATAATCAAACAAATTCTTACTTACAGGTACATGTTCAATATTCAGTATAACACTGAATTATTACAAAACTGAACACTGAAGTATTACAGAACAAGTAAGAATCTGCATTCTAATTAGTTAAATCAATTTTCCCAAATTTCAAACATTTTCTTTGGAAAGCAAGTCTAGTAAAGTACACCAAATATACTGTTCAGATCTTGATTTAGGTTGGTTTAGTTTCATTAAAAAATACCTTTTCAAGAATAACACTTCTCGGTTCTTAGGTTTCATCTCTCCAAAAAACCCTGCAACTCCAGTTATTTAGTAGCATTGTGCGTGCGTGTGTGCATGCTTAAGCGTGTACCATATCAGGAAGAAAGCAGATGACAACTGTATCTACTGCGATTTTACAAGCATGAAAACTACATGTCCGTTAATACTGACGGCATGAAACAGAACAGAGTTTTGCAATTTGGAAGGAAACCAAGAAATCTTCACTTAAATATTATTTTTTCAAATCTTAGTACAAGCGATCTTTTTTAACAAGCGATTGTTTGCTTTGTGGAAACTTTTTTTTTTGGGGGGGGGGGAGGGGAGGGGGGCGAGAAAGAGATACAATCCCTATATTTCTCAAAGAACAGTAGAAGAAATTTCATAGTAGAAGAAAGTAGTGAAGAACTAGGGCTGCTTCCAACAATTTGAGGAAACCTGACACTAGCATATTACTGTGTACACATGTAGCCTTCAGAGTTAGAAATTTCATACCCACTAACTTATCTCAAATTCACAAAAATATTCCTTTTCTTTAGCAGGTAATACCAATAAATACTAGTTGTAAGTTAGGATTACTGGACCTTTGTGGGTTTCTTTAGAAAAAAAACATCATTTTACTATATGCCTCTTCAATATCACAGCTCTAGTCTTTGATCTATACTAGTCAGAAATATTTCATTACCACATACATTCCGTAAGACTTCTCCATAATAATTACTGCTACATACTTTATAATAAGGTTGCTCAGATAATATTTAACTAAAATGATTCAATTGTGGGATATTGTACCATGACAAAATGCAGAGTAATTGTAAAACTTATTCTGAAAAGTGAATAAATAGCTAAAGAAACCAGTACTTCCTCTTATATCAAGGAAGGAAAAAACACTAGTCTAACTGCTGAAACCAGAAGGGCTTTATAATAAGAGAAAGTAATTACCATAAATACTGCTGTCTTCATACAATGTGCACACAGCACACTAACTCGAAAAATAAATACGGGAAGCCAGAAGAATAGTAGTAAACTGGTACGTCTAGAAGACACACCATTCTGCCCACCAGACATCTTTCAAAAATTTAAGTTTTAACCTGAACCGAGCCAGCAGTAAGGGGTAATTTTCCAAAGAAGAAACAGGCCAAAAACAATTTTAAAGAAAATGTTAGAAAACTAGCACACACACACACACACACAAAAAAAAAAAAAAAGGTCTATATGCATTTGAACTAGAAAAAAAAGGGAAAAAAAATGCTGAGAGCCCAGCAAAGGAAGCTACTAAGGGAGACAAGGACACTGCAGAGAACAAAAATTAGTTAATTTTACGTGTTCAATAGATGTTATGAGAAGCTGGGGGTGGGGTGAGCAGTTTGCCCTTTTATTTATTTTTGCTGCTATGAATAGAGATTAATTCAAAGACTGAAGTGCTAGGAGTAGTTGTAATGGAAGAATGAGTACTACAGTCACCCAAGGCCAATGAATTAAGAATTGAAAAATTCTTAAAAATGCTGAACTAAACCAAAACAAAACTACCCTCAGTCTTCCCTTATATTCTTCATCTCAGCATCATTAAATATCTGTCCAATTTAATTTTACACTATTTCCTGCAGGATATCTAAATCTGATCTCATTAAAAATGTTTCCTGCACAGAAGAGTGCAAAGGGAAGGGAACAAATCTTACAAATCATCACTAAGCAGAGAATTTGAGTACTGTAAAGGGTCCTGGATCCTTAATTCTATCAACTCCGTATCTTTAATTCTATCAACTCCGTATCTGAACGGCACTGTTAACTTGCCCATGAAGACCTTATCAGGAAGTGCAAAAGTAGTATCAGAAAAGTCCAAACTGAAAGAAGGAATAAGAACAGATATAACAACTTAAACAGCATGCCTTGAGGACTATGCCAGCCCTATGCAACCCCAGTCACTTCACTTCATGCAGAGTTGGGGAGAAAGTCAATGATAATAGCAAGTAAATGGAAGAGTTGGCTTTGAAAACAAACAAAAACCTTAAGAGACAAAATCATTAAAGGGAGCTTTGCAGAAAAGAACATATATTAAGACTTCAGGAAAATCAAATTCTGGCAAATTCAGAACTAATACAAAAACATTTTCACAGATTACACGGTGACCGTGAAGTTAACTTCCATAAAGATCTGTGAATAGCTCTTTTTTTTTCCCCCATGGCATTTTTCTCTCCTGTGATGGGATATTTGCCTTGTACCTTTCTCTCTCAGTCTCATTCACATTCTCCCGCTCAGCTTGATTCTACACTTGTTCAGCTCTTGCTCTTTACATAAGGATCCTAACTTTCTTCTCCTTTCATTTGTTTCCCATCAAGTATCTTCCCACTCCTTATCCATGAAAGCATGGAGATATTAGGATGCTTATGAGCCTCATGCTGCTTTCTCTATGTTCTGCTCTATTTAGTGTACAAAATAGAAACTGAAACAGAAGTTGTACAGACTGGAACTGCCTATTATGCTCTTAATGCAGCACCTATAGCATTAGGGGAGGTTTTCTGGCTGTCTTTAAGTGGGTATGAAAGCACCTGTGTTAAAAAAACGTGCACTGTGACTCCTCTGGCCTTGCATTTAGGGGAAACCAGTAGTACTTTGCCACAGTTCTACTTGAAAAAAAGGAAAAAGTAACTGCTTTGGAATTAGATTTAATCTATATATCCTTTACATATTTACAATTTCTATTTTACCAAAAATGTGTATTTTGAGTTGCCATAGTTGACTGGAGTAGAAAGAGTGTGTTTTTTTTGGCACCAGAAAGATCATATTAAGACACCCTGAAACATAGCAAACATTTGGCTATTTTTTCTGCCAAAGTAATCAACAATGTGATAGATAAACAATACTGTCATAAATGACTTCTCGGTTCCAAAGTTCAAAGTTAATTGCAATTAATGGATCAGTTCATATACGAACAGCACACGTAGGCTCTCTCTGAACACAAAAAGCACTGCTCTGCACAGCTGCTGGTTACACTGCCTTCGCAATCTGGAGGCCTACACCTCCATTTTCAGAGCTGGCCAATGCCCAAGAGAAAGTAAGTTGCCCACATAGTTAAAATGCAACACTCACTATAAATGGAATGTTACTTTTGCCTCAAATGAAGATAACTTACAAGCTCCTAAGCCACCAAATTTACCTTTTTGCTTTTAGAAAGGATATTCAAGTTATAATCTGTCCTACTCTTTACCAAAAGTCCCTCAAAAGGTTACAGAAGTTACATGAAATTAGGCATGTTCTATTCTACCTTACAAGACTGAGCTTAAAATACTACAGTGTAAAGCATTTAATACAATTTTAGCATTGTAGAAGTTGATGTTATCATGAATTAAGTTAATTAGAGTAAAACATCCCATGCACGCCTCAGTAGAGAAAGAGAGTTTTAGTCTAAAAACTCAGCTTACTTGTCACTCTGGGTGACCTGTATCTAGCTGAAGTCAACATCTTCATGTAGTGTTGTGACTCAAAGGTGTTTGAAGGCATATTTTTGATATAGCTACAAAGCACTCTACAATTAAACAACTCCAAAATTGGGCAATCTACATAAGAATACTCTAACCAAAACTTACTTGTGGTAAGTAACCAGGTAAACACACACACAAGCATTTTGCAATGTGGAATATCTTAGCACTTCTAAACAATCAATGCTGAATTCCCAAATCTTTAACATAATATACCATTTATTTTTTGAGATGCAACTGAAACTCTGGTAGAATGTTATACAGGATAGAAGCGGTCCCTGCTTCCCACTAAATCACAGTAACTAACTTTCCCACCCCTTTTCCCCCCCCCCTTCACTTCTGCTGGCTCCTTTACAGGATGCTACAGGGCAGGGTTACTAACAGCAGCCTTCCTCACCGCCTGCATTCCACCTCGGTAGCTAGAAGGCTATTTGCCTCCAAGGTGAGACTGCAAACTCCTCAGCATACACTTAAGTTTAGACTGAAATATATAAAAACTAACATGATATGCTGCTCCAGTATTGCTTATAACAAATTCAATGAGAAAGCAATTGAAAGAACTGGAGTTGCATGGTAAAACCAAGTGGTCTTAAGCCTTCTCCCTGACAAATTCCACTGGCTTCAAATACAGAGAGATTATTATAGAAATATAATAATTATAAAAACCTCAAAGGAGCTTTAAAATTTCAAAATGAAGTGTAAAAAAAAAAAAAAATCAAGACTAGAAGTCATGCAATATTCAAGATTATTATTTTCCACAAAATAACCATCCTAAATTAATTAGGGCAAGATGATGTACATCAATCCACAGAAAGTCACGAGCAGTCGCTTCCCAATATTCTACTGTAAAACCCACCACGTAGGTTGTATTATGAAACAAGATTTTAAAACATTCCAACAAGCTATATCCAACATTTTACGCTTGTTTTGACCCAAGCTAATACCACAAAGGCTACCAATCCCACACCTGCTCTAAAATTAAGCAAGTAGGCTATCAGTTATTCCAATATGAGTTTGCTTCCAAGTCCGTTTTCAACTGGCATTCTTGTACACTTTATTTATGAAATATTTTCTATAGAGAACTTACCTTTAGCATATTGCCTCATGCTTTCCATATAGGCAGAGAGATTTTCTGCAACCAATGTAACGAGGGCGTGATTGTGCTGGAGCTGGTTGATTAAGTCATGTCGGTAAAACACGTGCGGACTTCGCTGAGTTTGACTGAAATTAAAACACAAGTGTTATAGAAAAAGCAGGTAGGTTTTTCACCTCAGTTCAGAAACAGATTCTGAACACTCGTGTCTTTGAAGCAAGATCCATACTTTGATAAAAGATTTATTACAGAAACCATATTGAGTCTCTGACAATATTTGTCCTTTTTCCCCTGACATGTTAATAGCTTGTTCCAGTTAGAGGGAGCAATTAACCTGCACTACAGTTACAATCAGTATGAAAAATATCAACACAACATGAGGAGTTTGGTATGCTAAGTCGATAACATCTGACACAAAGTAAGAAAGGAAATACCTGCCTGCAAACTGGATAATAGTTAGAATCTCTATAACCAGAGTCTTCTAACCTGGTACTCTCTGTCATAAATCTAAGTATTATGTAAAACTATGCCAATTTTCCAGAATGAATGCTCACAGTCTTATAACTATAATGAAACATATTAGCCAAAACCTATCTACTAGCAAGACTATTTTTCCAATACTTGCAAAGTCTGAACAACTTTGCATTCCTTGTTTTTCTAACTGTATCAACAAACAAACAAAGAAAAAAAACCCACATAGTTGGTACAAACACAAACAGCATAGATAAGAGAAATATATACCTCAAGAAGAAACAGGACTAGAGCTCAAGAGAAGGAATATCACCCCCAAAAAAGTAATTGGGTGATGATTAAGTGTATTACCAATAACTGAAAAAAAAACACTTTTGAGAGACACATTAGTTATACTCGTTTTACAAAGTAAACTGCAAGACAAAACACGGGACCCGAGTTCACTATCACACTATCAACTTCCAAAACTGTGGACTGTGTGTAGCCTCAGGGCACTCCACCTTGGCTGTACAGACAGTGCTAATTTGGATGACTTCCTGACCAATAGGGACAAAAATAATTACCCATTGTATGACTCAGCTGATCCCAAAGCCTATTCTGAAGAAATACAAATGTGATTTCAGAACTACTCTCCTTTCTTTTAAAGCTCAGGAGACCCTAGAATTGGGTGAATGGGTTGCTGGTGGAAACTCCCATCAATCTTGGAAAACTGAGTCTCAACATCAGGTGATGTGCACTCTTTAAGCACCATCAGACCTTTTGAGATCAGTAGGGAAGGCAAGAAACACTAGACCCAGTACCCACTGACAACGATCTCACACCAGATACATCAATGTTACTTCAGATGCAATGACAACAGAGTCATTGATTTACTGGGCCAGAGATCACTGTCACTCTGGGCTTAAAAGGCAGGAAAGCCATTAACATCCATTCCAATAATTACGCTATTTGCAAGCAACAGTGTTTTGCCTGCTAAGCAGAGAGGTCTTCAGAAGATTTTGTTTTAGAATACACAGAGGTTTCCAAAACAACTTGAAAGATATACTTAAAACACAAATTGTGTTTTTGTAAAAGAAAAAAAAAAGGCAAAGAGAAAGCAGATGTGTAGGATTGAAAAGAAAACCAAACAAACAGGAATATGAGGGCAGAAAACATGCAGGGCTTCATATTGCACAGAAACAATCCCCTTTGTTTTCCCTCTAAGAAATATTCTAGTTATACATCATTCCCTTATATATCTCCCCATCACCCTTCTTTGTTGGGGATAATCCAGCAGGAAAAGCAGAAAAATGGATTCTCCTATTTTTAGTGGTCGAGATTTTACTTTTAGACAAAAAGTTGCATTTACAAACATTAAATGAGAACTTTGACAATTTAGGAAATACATATGATGACACAACTAAAGGAACAAGCACAGCACGAATGGGCATTTGATGAAGCAAAGCTCTGTCAGATGAGGACTTTGTTCTGAGGTAGATATTTTTCACTTTTTCCCCTCAACAGAAGCAAGTTGGTTCACATCTACTTCAAAAACTGGAATTGTGAGCATAACTCTAGTTATGAGCTATCTTGCTATGCACTGTTTGTGAGCAAATACCCAAAGCAGTTATTTCAATAACCTGCGAGGATGGATTCAAAGGCAAGATGATTGCAGAGTGGAGAGAGAGAGGAGAAAAAAAAAAAAAGAACAGCTACTGAATTATTCCTCAGGCATCTAAGGCTGGGATCATTGAGGCTGCTGCTGCTGTGGCAGAGAAGCACACACAAGGAAAAAAAAAAAAAAAAAAGAGCAGAACCATCATCTTTTCATTGTAATTTTGCTAGATCTACATGTAAGAACATGAAAAAATATCATTTTGAGATAGATGCCAGAGTGTTCTGGAAACAGTAAAAAAAACAGTGGTAGGAAAATACTCTCCAAGTGGCAAAGGCAAAATTCCATTTTTTAAAAAATTGAATGGAGTTCTTTTAAGTTGAGTTTAGTACACATATAGCTTGTCCAAAGTAATAAAACACATACCAACTAGCTTTTTAAGTTAAGACTTCTATTAGACTAACATGTGATCAACCTTTACGAGCAGACTTTAAAGAGCTAAATAACGGGGGCAGTAACCAGAAATTTTTGTGTTTTAGGCTACAAACTAACTTGAAACTAAATCCAGTGCTGTCTTAGAACTGTCACAAATCTCTGATCGCCTAACAGAAGATCCTCTCAGTGTTCAGTTAATCTTCCTCAGGCAATTAACTTAGGAAACTAAGTTTCCTAAGTGCTAAAATAGACACAGGTCAAACAACTGCTTGAAACTGGTCTAGAGGAGGCTCTGTCTCAATCACCCAACACAGAGCATGAAGACACACTGTACACTAATATCAGTAAAGCCGACTACTCTGATATGAAAGGCATCCTCCTTGCACATACCCAAGCGTTAATCTTTTACGCTGTTGCAATTCTGGGTAAACTAGGCTTCCTAAAACAGGTGTTTTCTTTGAGGTCAGGAAATTAAGCACTATCAAAATAACTTCATAATAAATCTGTAATTTTATTCAACTGCAGGATTAGTTGCAATTAAATTCTCCTCCTGAAAAGAATCTCTATAGTGCAAATAGTATAAGGTAATTTCTAAGCATTTTTGCTATGAATCAGTAGCCTCAGTCTTTTCCTAATAACCTTTAATTGTCAACGAATTCAAACTCCCTCAAAAGAATATACTTTATGCTATTGATAATGCTTGGACAAAGCTCAGTGAAATGCTCGAGTCATCTTGTCACAAACATTACCTCAAAATGATTTCCTCCTCTCACTAGGGATTTCCAGGGACCTGGGCAGTATCAATATCCCACCCCTTTCAACAATATCTTGCTATCAAAAGCTTCTCCTTTTTCACACACAGACACGAGCTTGCCAGAAACCTCAGGAACTAGAGAGGCAACCTAAACAAAAAAGGGGAGAGATTCAACCCATCTACCTGTACCTACGCCTGCAGTACAGGGAACTTGGTCTTCTACAATCAGAAAAGAAATTTAGGTTTCCCCCATGATTAATTTGGAGCAGAAAGCTATCTCATGACTTGAATGAGCCCCACCTGAAAAAAATCCCTAAAGCAAAGCTTCTTCATTAAGACACTGTGCTAAAAAGCATCCAATTTGTTCAAGCACCAGGAAGAAGCTCACTCAGACCTTATTGTATGCAGAATGTCAAGAACTCCCAGAAATCTGTTTTCTGCTAACAAGCAGGTATTTCTGCAACTGTTAGAAACCCCCGCCCCAGGCAATATTTATGAAAAAAAGTAGAGGATTAGGATGTCATGAAAACTGGAAAACATACTGCAATCTAAACAAATAAGGAATCATCTCGAAGCCAGGAATGCAGTACAATCATAGTACCTTTTTTCTTTATTGATGTTTTAATTTCATGTAAACTAAAGGCTTATCTCCTTCAACTTTCTCTGTCTTGACTTTTCTAGTAAGTACATTAAATAGCAACATTGATCTGATCTGTCCACCTACTTATAGGAATCAAAACAAAGTAACTATGATACCCTGATAAGCAAACAACATTTTTTCTGGAGTTTGTGTATATTCTATATGGATATAACACAGTATTCTAAGCACAGAATCTCAGACATTTCTGTAAACGAAAGTACACTTAAAGTAATGCTCTACTGATTTTTACAAGTCCAAATAGACTATTTTTTTCCCTAGAGTATTTTCTGCAATAGAAAAAATATCACTTGGATATCAAGTACATAAACTACAGGACCTGTATAAATCTATCAAAGAACAGGTTCATGAGTGCACACATATCCACAAAATACATTTTGTTTGTATTATGTAGGGTAACTCTATTGTTAGGCAGGGAAGTCCATAAATAAAAGCATTAGCTATTTTCTCAAATGTGCTAGCATTGA
Organism: Crypturellus tataupa; assembly: GCA_034781795.1. Lineage (NCBI taxonomy): Eukaryota > Metazoa > Chordata > Aves > Tinamiformes > Tinamidae > Crypturellus > Crypturellus tataupa. The sequence goes on from JAWLRI010000379.1 coordinate 2,791,876, forward strand.
TTTTTTTAGAAGGATTATTGTCTGATTCACAGAAAATCTGGGTCCATTCTTGCTGTTATGGAACACATTATGTGTGAGAATCTTTTAAAAGAACTAAAATAAACCCAAGAGCATGTTTAAACACAAGTAATAATTTTAGCTAAATTCTTCCTGCTCCTTGTAAGAAAAAATGGTCTCTTCCAACACATTTAAGTGTAACAGACAAAACTCTATTTGCATTCCATTCTTACCTCAAGTTTTGTGGTGCTTCACCAAACAGACTACAAATTTCTCTAATTTGTTTCAGCGCAGGAATGACCCATTTGTCATTTGTGCGAAGCTCTTCTATAAAACGATCTATCCACTGGATCTTCTGTGTATCTCGGTCCTTAAAAAGTAAGCGTTCACAGTCAAGAACATTGCAGAAACCTAAAATGTTCCATTATTTTGTTTTTAATATAAAAAAGTACAAAACCACATAAATACTAGACTGCATGAACCAAATTCTAAAGTATGCATTCACAAAAAATATCCAAGTAGTATTAGGTGTTAAGAGAAGCCAGTATGAAAAGAGCTCTTTAAGCATTCAAGTATTCAGCATATATTAAAATAAAAACCACAGCTAGACAGGGCTATCAGTAACTAATTTCTTCCCTTTCAGTTATTTCTCTTCACTATGCAGAGTAAATTGCTATAAAGTAATAAAAAAATTCATAATTGTTTCTTAATTGTTAAGAAACAAAAATAAAACCTGCCAGGTGTTGTGAGGCATGGAGAATGGATGAACATGAAACCATGATGAGACACTATTACGTCAAAATTAGGAGAAGTTAGAAAAGGAAGGGAATACTATAGAGAAGAAAAGTAATTTCAGCAATCTTTTCTAAGTCTTCTCTAATATTACTGAAGACATGTAAAGGATTTGAAAACAAACAAGACGAGAACAGGCATTAGGTGCCTCTCTATTTAGGCAGTTGTTTTCTACACCGAAGAAAAGTCAGAGAGAGCAAGACACACTTGTCAATCTTTCTACTTATTTGGCAGCTTTAATTCTAATGTGGTCACTCTGTAATAATGTCACTAATTGCTTCACTAGTTATAAGACAAGCAATAATATATTTAGCCCTCTCCAATTGAAGTCCTAATTCTGCTAATTAAAACATGTCTCATATACCTTAGGAATACCTGGACATTGGTAGAAGGATACTAGCCTCATGAAGAGCAACATTTTTGTGATATTTAAGTTTAGTAATTTAACATGAGTAGAAGGGAAGGAAACTATCAGTGACCAATTTCACAATAGGCCTACAAATCAGCTTACTCACCTGTGAACAGCTGTAATCTAAAATTTTAATATGGGCACTAAGAGCCTGGTCCATGATATCAACTGGGACATCATCACTATGAGCCAAGTTCCACAACAGGTTCAGCACCTTGTGTGCCATCACACCATCCTTGTCATCCTCTGCAAGACGACGGATTAACTCCAGTAGTTTCTCACGTTGTTTCTTGCTTGCATTTGTCCAGCTTGCCTAATGAAAGAATTTGTTCTAGATGAAAAATGACTCATTTGTAAAAATTTGGTTCCAAACATTATAATCTGCACTACTGTAAATGATGTGAGTATAAGTCCTGAGATAAAGTATTTCCAATGAAAATATATAGCACATGCTATTAACACAGAATTCAAACACAACTGAAAACCTCTTCAGAGTTTAGTGCTGAGATGTATTCAATGCTGAGACTCAAAAAAAAAAAATCTTAAAAACTTGACAGGGATATCTGTGATGTTTATTTAAAATTAATATAACTGTTGACAAGTTCAACAGTAGTCAAAATAAAGTGGGCTCATCAGCTATTTCTTGCAAATGCTTTATAAAAACTTTTTTTTTATAATTAAGATTCTTAAATTAATCACTAATAATCACTAGTGAGTACAATTTTAAATAACTGCCGCCTCTGTATGTGGCCAAAACAAATCTTCCCTGCATTAAGTTAATTGTCTTCTAAATAAGTTACAAATATAACATTATTTTATATCCAGCTTTCAGTGTAAGACATGAGTAATAATGTTATTCACATAGAACTCCTGAGTATTTATTTGAATATCTAGATTGCTGAGCATTAGGCCTGTATTTATATTAGGTCTAGGAGAGACTCACTAATTTATGGACAAATTATATGTAAGCCAATATAAAGAACATATCTAAAGATATATAAAACCAGAAAACAGACTTCTACAAAGCTGGCCTGTGTTTTCTAGTGGAGAAGACTGTCCTCTAAAAGTGAAACAGGAAAAAAGGCCATACAGTAATGCTAATGGAAGCCACAAACACAAATGTTAGCCATCTTCCAGATGGATTTCAACCAAATCGTATGTTTAAAAACGTATGACATTTTCTTCTTCCCAAGACTGTTTCATTTTATGTTTATATTAAGCAGGATACAATTATTACATGATAGAGAGGAAACTGGGGGAGGGAAGAAGGAAGTCCTTGATCTCTCTCCAACATATAAGCAACGAGAAGCAATATCTGGTAAACGAAAGCTACTTTACTACTGTGAGGAAAATACTGAAAATAGGCCCTTAATACTTATTTTTTTAAATAAAAAATGGTTTTATTTGGAAAGATCAATATCCGAATTAGTCATGTGACAATGAGCAAGGCCACAGGACTCGATGAAAGAGTATTTTTTGAGAAAGTAGGTAAGCCAGAAAACAGAATTGTCAGTAAAATCAGCATAACTACCTTTGCTTCATGCAGGAACGAAACTGAAAATGTTAAATCTTGATAGTCAAGTATAACTGAATCTTACATTTTTATTATGGAAGTTAGACTGTTGCTACACACAGAAAAACCTTTAATCTGAGTAAACTGCTTGTATCTAAGAAGAATTGAAAGTAAACATTGAAAGCATTTCACAACTCTGTTAGCCATGTATCTCTATCTAAAAGTGCACTGGAAATATGCAACACCGATATGCAAAACATGCGAAGTTACCTTAAAACAATCAAACAGGTGATCAAGCTGCTCAGGAGAGAAATCCCAGGCTAACTTGGCAAGGAGGTCATGTACATTTTTTACAATGGCTTCATGTTTTCCTGCCTGTCAGGAAAACAAATAAATAAGCAAAAGAACCTACACATCTGCAGCAACCCATACCAAGAAAAGCAGTAGGACAGCCAGTGTCACTTCCATAGCAGAACTATCTGTGATAGCCAGCAAGAATTGCCATGTTGTTCTCATATCATCAACTAGTTGCCGAGTCACATATGTATATAAGATAAAATTAAATACTGTATTTAAGGGATGCTTTTGTGTATACAGACACACAATACAAAAACTGCCATGTTACAATATAAATGTTGTAAATATTTCTTAAAAAACATATTGAGGTAGTAGAAGATAAAGTCTAACAGTGTGTTTTAACCATCAATATTTTCAATTTAATGTAGGGGTTTTTCCTCAGGAAAAAAAAAAAAATCTGTTTCCTCAATGTTATTCTGTTTGAAAATGTAAACTGCTTTTTAATATTTCCAGTATTTAAATTTGGAGCATTTTCTTTATGTTAGTGGACTCATAACAACTAATGCCTTCTCTTAAAAAAAAACAAACAAAATAACCTACCCCAACCAAAACAGAATCCCTATCAGACAGCACTGTAAAGTTCAAAAGCAGCTTATAAACTAACAGTCTAACTACCTCTAGTAAGATGTTTGGCTATTATCTTAGATACAGGTTTAAATGAGATTATGCAATACATCACAATTTTAACATTTAATGATGAAGACAAATAAAAAAAAAAAAAACAGTCAATTGAACTTTAAACTAAGGTGAGGAAAACATATCTTTCCTGAACTCCCAGATGGGAAAACATATCTTAGTTCTCTACACTTACCAAAACCAATAATTTTGGGCTAAGTGAATCAACAGTTGATTATGGTAAGAAAACTTCTGTAAGTGAAGACTCACACAACGAAAAAAAATAGAAAAACTCTGATGTTTCAGACTTAAAAATGGATGCATAAGAAACTCATTTCCTTCTAAAAGTTAGCATCAGTTGCTCACTTAAGAAAAAGCCAACAGCTTTTTCCATGTGCCGCACAGTGGAATTCTTTTTAATATGCCCTAAATTTAAATTTTTTTGTAGTAACAATAACATTCATTTTCATGTTATTGATCAGATTACAAAAAGGACAACAGCAAACACCAGCTGTATCACTCAACTTTACAAACCATGTCACACTTTTTTCCCCTCTCTGTTTTTAGACATTTTCCTGTAAAGGAAGAAAACGTGAGAGCATACACAGCAGGCAGAGCACCCGTGGCACAGAAATAAAACAAAGGAAAAAGTGCACAGAGCCGCTGGGAGTGCAAGCAGAGCAAGAGCAGGGAGCATAGAAACCTCCAAGGCAAGATCAGTGACACAGGTGCTGGGAGACACACTAGGAGGAGCTAAGAAATCTGGTATCCAAACTGTGACCTTGCTGTATGGAAGCGGAGAAGCATGTGCCATATTCTAAGGAAACACTCTACAATGCAAGGAATGAGACCCGAGCATTACATTCTGCAGTTTCATTCCACCAACCAGATGTTTCCCTGAAGGTCAAGAGACTAATTTAATACTTGATTTTGAGGGTTCTCTCTTGCACACACACAAAAAATATTTTTAGAATGTTGGGTTTGTAAGACAATGTAAAACGCTTCAATAAAACTTTCTAGTATGCTTTCTAGAGGCTAGAGCAACATGATTTTATTACTTCTCATGAGCTTCTCAAGGTATAACTTTATCATCAAGTAGAAATTTGTGCATGCTTACCCTCTAAACCAGGCAGAAACATAATGGCTCCAGTCTGAAAGCAAAACCACATCAGAACTGCATGGAGCCAGAGCTAAAATAGCCTGCCTGTTACATAAAGCTACACAGTAAATCAACTGCCCTCTACTGAATTCCACACTCCAGCTGCTCTTAGAAGCCATTACTTAACAAGAACTTCTAAAAACTGCTACAGGCAGAGTAACAAAGCCACTAAAAATCATTGCATATGACCAGATTTTGATACTTCTCCTTTTTTGTTATGTCTTATTTTAATTCCATGGCCAAAGTAACAGTGCAAACATGTACCTGAACATGTTCCTATTGACTTTATCTTTCACATTGAGAATGCCAGAGAAATCTGTAGCCATCGCACTGTGACAACTATCTTATTGAAAGCCAAAGAAGTGAGTGAACTAAGACAAGCATTTGAGAATGCAGAAGATTTTTTCCTAAATTTACTTTGGAACTAATGGGATAGACTCTGCCTGCCTTTTAGTGGTGGCACTACACGTTATTGGTTTTTCTGGAACTCAAACAGTTCCTCTTTAACTAACTTACCAAATGTCCCCATTCTCCGGCTTAGTAACAAACAAAAAACTCAAAGTTTGGGCTGTTTTTTTTTTTTTTTTTTTTTTTTTTTTTTGCAGGCATTTAACAAGATAGTCTGGAAGGGCCTACACGCCATAAGCTGAAAACAAACAGTATTATCACAGACCTCATTCAAGTAAATTGTGTACTGTTGTTACTAAGCACACTGAGAAGACAATTCTGAGGGCCAAAGAATGACACCTAGTTTCAATTTTTCCTTTATTTTTTTTTCCATAACATCGAGCATAAGCAGCACAAATTTCAAAAGAGCTACCGTATAAAATTCAATACTTTCCGTTCCACAACTGTGGTCCTCACATAGAAGTTATTTGTGACTTGGAACTTCAAAACAGGACATAGAACAAGATCTCTCCTGCTCCAACACAGATGAATAACTTAATTATTAATAACTTCATAACTTACCTGTGCAGCCCAAATGTTGTCAAGATCCTGCAGAGTCAGGGCTTTTTCTTTGATGACAAAACGTAGAATCTTCTCCAATTTCTCTACATACTGAGGCTGATGAAGGCTATCTCTCAACACAATCGATAAAATGTTGTTCTGCTGGATCCATTCCTGAACATAAAAAGAAAATAGTTTCACCTCAAATTATTGAAATACTACTGATTACAGTTAAGTTGAAAAAAAAAATCAAATCTATTATGAATTAATGTTTTTATATAAAATATTCTATCTGCAAGAGGTCAGGAAGATACAGCACAAATGGAAGACTTTTACTCTTGACTTTCACTTCCCCTTAAAAAAAAAAAAGAGGGAAAAGAATATGTGTGTGTGTGTATGCATACACATACATACATAAAATATCCCAGTATGTTCATCATTGTAATATATGGTGGAAAACATTTTTTTCAAGTATGTTAAAATCATGAACAATGCTCAAAGAACATCAAATATAAAGAGTCAATGAGAAGAATGGTTAATTATTTTCTTCAAGAAGGACTTCTTCTTCCCATTAACAAACATTTAATACCAAAAAACAAATCATTTAAAAGACACTGTAGCCTTTCTGGCACAGCTACAACACAATCTCTTAAGAGGGTATAAACTAACACTGAAACATAAGTAATAAAAAAACATATAGCTTTTTCTCCCTTTCACAATACCCCTATCTGAACCAAAGTGCCTACAATACTTAATTAGTTGCAACTTTTTCGATAGTATGTCCTGATAAAGTATATGGAATATCTGTTCTGTTCTGAGTGAAGCAAAGCAGTGTGTACTCTAAGCACCAAAATCTCCCAAATACCTCCTGACCCACTGCCCAGGTTTACATACCTATAACATTCAAACTACTTTTTCATGAAATATTTAAACTTAAATGTTTTCAGTGAAGATTACCAATCTTATGAGATAACCAAACTATGGGAGTGTAAAAAGAGACAGCCATTTCCTCCTACTTCTTGAAAAGGTCAAAGCTTGCAATAATTCTCTCTTGGCAACAGTCCTTTTGGAGATTATAAACCCACACCAGGAGCTCAGTCACAAAGCTGAGATAGAATAGTACAAAAACTAATTTCACAAAATTAAGTTCTATGAAAAATCTGGAACAAGTTTGGCTTAAACTAACTTAACCAGGTGTCCCCATTCTCAGGCTAGAATTGTCTTTCTACCATAATGTAACTTCATAAAAACTAACAGTTCCCCCACATAGTCATTCAAGCAAAACAGTATTAAAATATCCAAATTATATATTTAAAAAACACAAAATGTGATGTCTAGAACATTTTGTACCAATGAATGTAGATCAACTGTATTTTTCTAAACAATTCAGATGCTCAAATGTGAAAAGCAGAGTAGTAACTTAAAATTCTCTAATGGGAATTCTAAGCGCAAAAATGAATAGAACCTATTTAACTGAATGTTCAACTTTTAGGTATGGAGGAGGTGAGGTTTAAACATATCATGGTTTTTTATTTTTCTCTGTATCAATAACATTCTATTCCATAGTTCCATGGTTTCTTTTTAAAGCACATTTTTAGCAGCACTAAAAGAAGCCCGGAAACAAATACAGCTACCTTTCTGCAAGACTGCCTCCTGTAATGCAACTTATTACTGTGACATGTGTTACCTACTGTTTATAATATAAGGCATGAAAATTATAGTGTGCACAGGATGATTAAATGTTCAACAGTTATAAGGATAAGAAAGAAAGTCTATTCAACAAAACTGTGACAAGGAGAACTTACTGCCATTCTTTCTGCTGTAAGCCACTCTTCCTCCTCAGGATTACCATGCCGATGGGTATAATACGACACACTGGATATTACTTTGTTAACTTCATTTAGTGCATTCATTTTACCATTGAAAGAAGAAATTTGTAACAATCTGTAAGAGAAATTAAATATAAGAATTCTGAAAAAAAGTAAAAAGTAGCATAATACATTAGAAATAGCATCTTACCTAAGTATCATTTTTAATCTAAATATTTCTAAGTTTTTTACAGTTTCTTCTTGTCCTGGAACTCTTGAAGCTAAGTTTTTTAGAGATTTGATTATCATTGACAGAGCATCATTTTTGGCTTCATTTTTTGCTTCTTTTTTCAGTTCATCATCTGTTAAATTTTCTAAAAATTGTGGAACCATTTCTATAATTGGAAGGAAGTATTTCTTCACGGTATGTAGCGTTAGAAATTCGTAACATTGTCCAAATGGCCTAAAAAAGAAAGTGGATCAGTACCACAGTGAAAAAGAATTATTTTTTCTTAAAACTGGATGCAGCAATACATTCAGGAAATTTTACAAATACATGAAATGCTTAAGGTAGTAGGTATATTATTATTAAAAAGACTTACTTGATGAGAGCTGCAATTATTTGAACATTCAATGCTGATCCACTCATGAAGCGATCATGCAAGATCTGAAACCCATTTAATGTGCCAAACTTGTTGATAAGGTCTACTAGCCAACCCTGAAATACAATAAATAGCCATTTTCTGCTTTGTTAAAAATAATGACTAGAAATAGTTTTAAGTAATCGCTAATAACAAAACTTTTGTTTCTAAGTCTTTACGCAGTCATGTGGTAGAAGGTAAGAAAATTACAGGCAATTTGTCTTTATAGTCCAAATATTCAGTTTTAAGAAAATAGCTAGAAATAGGCAATATCAGATTTGTCATGGTCATACCATAGAACAGATTCTGTATATGTTAATTATTCAAGGAAATTTATCAAATAGGTAGGAATAAAAATGCTTGTACTTCAGATCCAGGTTGCATTGCTAAGTTACTACAGAAATTATGATGATTCTCATATTCCTTTCTGATCCTGGAAGTGATAATGCTGCATGTAAAAGCAGTAACATGGCAAAAAAGATTTTTTTATATACAAGGCTAGCAATGCAATCAAGTCCACATCTTTATCTCCAATTCTCACATACCAAGAGGTAGCAGCTCCACAAAAGCAGCAAATAAAACAAATACGCAAAACTAACCACTGCACCCATCCCAAATTCAAGAGAAATGTGAATTAGACCGACTCTATCAGGAACCTAATTTTGAATCCAGTTATAAGAATACAAATAAATAAATCAACACCTCTATCTCCCATCAAAAACGTTCCTCCTATTATTAGGACTATGAAAAGAAGGAAGGAAAGTATTGCTTTTACTAGGTAATCCCCTCCTTAGAAGTATGTCACCTATAAAATCATGTTGAATAAAAAGGTAAATCTATCAACTGGTAAACAAACAAGCCAATTAACACAGTGGGAATGGCAACCCAAACTGGAGTTGTGGCAGCTTACCACAGTTGAACACATCAAAGTGAGATTTTGATTGTGGACCAAAAACTGAGAAGAGTTAGACAGAAGGGGAAAGGTAGATTAAACCATTATCAGGTAAGACTCAAAAGCAGCAAAATTTCAGCAGTGCACAGAATCAAATATATTTTCTTCCTCTCTAAGAACACCTTTTACAGAGCTATCAAGTAATTAAGTAACTCTGAATAAAATAAAAAATATGTTTTAAAAATACATATCTGCAAAAGGTGGCCTACCTTTGGTGACCGGGGGTCAGGAGGACGGGCATAAAGCTCATCTTCAGCAAGCTGGACTCCTGCAGGAACTGTTTCAGAGGGACGTGTACCATTGTACAGATGAAATTTGCAGTGAGGATTTAAGGCCATGGCAAGAAGTTCAAGAAGGGGAAACCAATCTTGGGACAGTTTGGCCACGCAAAGTTCCACTAGACGATGAGTGTTGTTAATAATACATCTCTATATAGGGAAACAAACAAGAACAACAACAAGACAGATGACTAAATTCAAACACTAACTACAAAACTGTACCATTCGTACCTGGCAAGCAAAGCTGCACAGAAGTTTCACAATACTTTTCATCTGTGCATCCTCTCAAAAAAGGCTTTAAAGTTTTACCTGTTTTGAGCTTAAATTCAATTTGTTCAGAGATTTTTTTCTTCTCATGAATCACCACTGAACTAGGTCTCTAATCATCTAGCTGAAGAGCAATCAATCCACTTAATAAGAGCTGCACTACTAAACAGAGAAAAATTCAGTTCTTCCCCATACTTTGGTCTTTTATGTCTTTCTAAAACCAACAGGGACCCTAAGATGAAAAACTGATCGTAAAAAATAAAATCCTCCCCTCTCCTCCCAAAAGTCATGTATATATGGTAGCTCTCTTACCAGTTATCTGTTTAAATGATTTTCTAAAATGACACTGGACCTCTGCAGTTTCCGTTCTCATTTAAGTTACTCTGCTTTTCATAAATACAATTTAGAAACTCACATGAATTTCAAACTTCCAGCCGCTCACTGCCTCATCCGTAAGGATTTTTGTGAAAGATATTGTTAACCCATCTCGAAAAAATCGCTGGCACGCTTCACTTTTAACATCAAGGCCTATTTTAAAACAGAAAAGAAAAAAATATACACAGCGCATTTAGTTGTTACATGAGCTTTAAAACGCTAGAAGCAGTGATCTGGACTTCAACCCTTCGTGTTCAAAGTTTCAGTATTATTTTAAAGGGACAACCTTGGACAAAGACAAACTTACATAAGTTTGTAAGTAAAAGCACCTGAAGGTTTTTGTTTTCATGCTTTTAACACTCAAAGTTAGACTAATAAGAGCAACTATAAGAATAATTAACTTCTGCTCTTTAGTTGCACATTCCTTCATGTTCTCACTTATGTAGTTACTACCAGTAAAACTCAGTGAGTGAGAAGAGACACCTCCTTGGTCTCCTAGACACAATCAACCTACAAGAATAACTAATCACCATTTTGACTGATACTGTAACTTGACCTACTCCAGTAGTTCTTCTGAAAGACAAAACATACCTAGACCCTAGACTCTGTAACCTAGGTGAATGCATGAGAGAGATGTAGACTCTGGTGTTCACAGTTGACGTCATAGCAAGTTTTAAATTTTAAAGGGGAGTCCTCCAAATTCTTTCAGTATTTTTTTAACCTTTGGGGTTATTTATAGTGCAGTACTGCAAGAAAGCTGCCTTCTCCTTTCAAAAGTTAAAAATTTTAACAGTGCCAGAAGTTGAAAGAAAAATATGATCAATGTAAATGTGACACACTGCAGACAGTGAAAGCCACTGGGCACATCACAGCAACAACAATGTACCCTGCAGCTTCCCTACAGAGCAAGTTCAGCCAACGGATCTTAGCACTCATGGATCATAACACTCTTCAGACGCACAGAAAGTATTACCAGAAAAGCCTATATGCTCAATAATGAGACCTTTACACACTAAAATTTACACGTTTGGGAAAGACTCACCTACATTGTCAAGTTTGTCCCTTGTAGTAGTAAGTAACTATACAATGGTTCCTTTCAAAAGTCTTCACACACACACACAAAAAAAAAAAGACCCACACACCTACCTGTTACTACATACCACAAAGCTTCCCAAAATTTTATAACAGGTCTTGTGAGCCTGTACTGCTGGGTGCACCTTGCAAGCAAATCAAGAGCCACTGCCACTACCTCCTTGGGCACTACTCTAGACTTTCCTCTTATCACTACAAGAGGCACATGGTATATATTAAGTAGCCAAATACCAAATTATTATGCACTTATTTGCAAACATAGCTCACAGTATGGGTCAATTAGGCACCCCTACCATGTATGTAGCCCGCATTAAGTCCAATATCAGAAGGCCACAAACCACAACAATAACAACAAAATACTTTTGGCACAACCTGCTTGCACGATGGTGGGCCAACTTTGGACAGAAAGAAACTCCAAACAAATTTCAGGAAAAGCTAAAGCAGAGTATGTTGCAAAATACATTGCCCTTTCTGAACTTCACTGGATTTTGAAAAACAGGGAAGATGGGAAAACTTGAGAACATTCATGTGTTACTCCTGGCTGTGGAGTTATCCAATGCTTCATTTCAGACTATTTTTCTTCTACTTTCTCCCACAGTACTCCATGTTGCTGAAAATCAGCAGAAAATCAGAGAAGGAATCAAGGCTAGTGGTCTGGACAGGAGTAGCAACAAAAGTAAAGTGCAGAAGCCCTAAAAGACAGCAGGATGGGAGAAGAAGCAACCACAAATGAAAGAAAAGCACAATGAGGAACAGCCACTACACCTGGTGTTTACCGTTTAAATCAGTTTCAGTAGCACTAATCCTTTAGGTAAGATCACAAGCATCTATTTTTATCCTATCGTCCAAATTTTCAAGGCAGAGAAAGGATATGGATGAAAAAATAGAATAAAAGAGAGAAGTTAGTGCATACTGCTCTGAGGTAACTATTCAGAGAAAGGTTGGGGAAGCAGATCATGCACTGAGAAAAAAGTGGATGTGAAAAGGCCATGTGTAACATGGGACTTGTGATGAGGGGGGGTGGAAAAGGCATAAAGGGGTCATTTGACTTCTGAATCTGCACTTAAGAACAGCCAAGTCTCCAGATAAATTGCACAGCAGTAAAAGATTGTGGGTTAACCCCACCACAAGGGCAGAACCACTCCAGGTCCACCAGATGCAGTGCAGATGCAGCAAGTTCTGACTTACCGGGAGTATTCGGTAGCGCAGGACTGGAGCATCACAGCCCCAGGCAGGCTTGCTCAAGTCCTTCCCAGGACTCCTGACCGCAAAACTGAGGAGACTGGCACCAGGGCTGTGCTGGCTCTGTGCCCCATGCCGGGCCAGCAAAGTCCCCTCAGACCTGGGCCTCACATGGGGCAGCACAGAAACTCTTCAGGAGCTCAGCAAGGGCCGCTCAGGCCTGCAGAACAGGTGGTGACCTGCAGCTAATGAGCTCTAGGCAACCCAAGGTGGCCACCAGGAGCTAGGTATTGCACTTGCCACATGCTCCAAAGCACCTTTGGCAGATGTTCAAGAACTCTTAATCACCAGGGGGATTCAAGTCCTGCTACACTGAGATAACAGCCCTGACTGCTGTAGTTCTTTCCACTGAACTGGCTCTAGGCCAGAAATCTAGCCAAGAAAAGTCAGGAACACCTACCTAAATGGTCTGTCCTCACTTTAGAAAGATGGCAGAAAGCAAGCACTTCAGCAAAAGGCAGAAGTTATAGTTCTGGAAACGTACTCAAGGGTTATTCCACAGAATTGCAGATGCTTAGATGCCAACTTGTGCTACTGGTCTACCTAGCTTTGGTGCTCATAAAACTCCCCCCCACCACCTTTTTTTTTTTCCTTAAGAGAGAAGCCCCAACCTGCCTCTCTCCTCCTTCCCACTCAGAAGATCCCTACAACAAATGAAGACATGGGACCAAAGCTATAGTTTTAAAGTGTGCTATGAAATCTCGTTTCAGCCTGAATGAATGTTACATTGTAAGGATTGCCTTGCATCTCCCCTGCATGTGCTGTATTGGGAAGTTTTGGCATCATGTTACAAACCAGATGTAAATATTATGGAGAACAAAACCCACAGAGAAGTACGCAAAGATGTTGAGGAGATTTTTGAAAGGCTGAACCTGTTAAAACAACAGCAACATGAACAGTTTCTTCCTTCTAAATGTATAGCATCCAGTTTACTAGGACACTTATTTCTGAAGCACATCTCCCTATTCAAAACACACTAAGTATTCCAGGACCACCATGCAAAGAGAAACATCATTTTTACTGCTAAGCACTTTTTCGATTTTTTTTTCAATTAGCAAGCGACTCCAGATTATCACCTGGTTCTTAGAGCTTTCTAATGAAGCATGTATTGATGCCCATATATAAAAAATACATTAAAAGGTTCCATAAATAAACATCTGCAAGCCAATAATGCAAGTCACAGTCTAGACAGAATTTGTGCTACTCTGTCCAATCTTTTCCTGTCACTAGAACACAATAGTGATGAAATTTAATTCTTATACAGTACTTTAAGTCATAGTTTTTGAAATTACCTAAAGGGGATGTATATATCCCTTTTATTTTAGAGAAAGAGTCACAAAGAAAGTAACTATCCCACAGTCACAGAAAGGCAATACCAGTGGTTAATGGCAGTGTTTGGAATAAAAACAACTTAAGAACTCCAACTCAAAAACCTTGCTTGATAAAACAGTTTAGCAGGTTGTTAAAGGAGTTTCTGACACTTCACAACTGAATGAGCCACAGACTGCAATACAGAATATATGTAATTCAACTGTTTTTTTTTCATCTTGTCAGATTATGGAAAAATGCCCAGAGATCGGTAGCCGGGTGCCCAAATTCAGATCCCACTGCAATAAGAACACATTTTCAAGTTATTAACAAGACACACAACATTTCTATCTCTTCTATACATACACAACTCTGAAATAGATGATGCCCACCAAGCCCTGAACAAGAAGAAAAAAAGAATCGGTTACAGCAAGCGAGCACCTAACTTCCTTGAGCATTGACTGTTGCTAGAAAATGTCTGTCTTAGCCACCTTGTAAATTCAAGTAATTAGGGAAAAAACAAAACAAACAAAAGCTATAAGGTAGCTAAAAGACAAAGCAATTAAAGAACAACTATTCTTAGCAATTTTCCTGAATTTCTCCTTAGCCAATAAATTTTTTTAAGAAATGGACATCAAATTAATAAAATCACAGTGCATAAAGTATATGAATAGATTCCCATTTTTTCACAATTTCAAGAGAAAAAAAAAAAGAAATAGCTAAGTCCTCAACCCAAAAATCGTGTGGCACTTTGTGAAAGTATATGGATGTTAAAGTAGCCAAAAATCTCATTCTGCTCCTATTACTTCAATGCATCAAGGATTATGTGATTTTTTTCTCTCCTATGTACAACAAGGATGGCACTACATAGCTCTTCTCTCCCACAAATAACAAACAGAATTTATTCCTGTTTTATTCAAACTGGCTAAACACACGAATGGTTGCATTTTCCTTCCATAAGGTAGCATTTATTTCGCTCCAGAACAGATGCAATACCTTAAAAACGCTACACTCACCTGAAGATTCCTACTAGTTCTACATACATACAAAGAAAGACAATTCCCAGGGTAACTCTGGTAAACAAATCAAGTGTGGGCAACAGCACAACATCATCCTATCACAAGTATTCACCTTGCCTTTTAGTTCTTCAGAGGGAGCTCCAAAGAGACACAGACTCATAGAACATAATCGGGATACTTAGAAATTCAAGAACAGGATTACCCAGAATTTCATGACCATGGCCAGCTTTTTATTCTTGGAATTGTTCAAAAATAATCTTTATTATCATGGGCATCAAGTCATCCTAAACGAATTATGTCACAGTTATAAGAGTTATTCTTTTTTTTTCTTTTTTTCTTTTTTTTTTTTTTTTTAAGAAAAAAGCTCGTAAGTACAGATACCCTAAAATAAAATTTATCTCCCTTTTGATATTACTCATACTTAGGCAACAAATACTGACTACAACAATAGACAACAATAACTTCCCAGCAAGACAGAACTTTTGCACAACATATGATAAATTTTCTCACTCTGACTAGTACAACTTAGCAAACATGCACAATCCTGAGAAGCAACTGTCCTAGTTTCAAGAATTACTACTCTAAGTCAGGTTTGAGAATATTAGGAACAAATAGAATTTAAAAAGCATATATTTCAGATTTGAACAAAAGTTTATGACAAGGCATTTGGAAAGCTAGGTTGGTAACTTATTAAAAATTTAGGTATTTCAGCTTTAATATTTGCTACAAAGACTATGTTTGATTATTAAAGTGAATACAGAAACACATAGGACAAGACTGATTTTTATTATTGTAAGCTTATTCAATCTCCATGCTCATATTAAGGTACCTAATTTCCAACTATATTGACAGTTTTAATAGTTTCTGGTCTCTGAACCTTAAATAGACATTACTTTGCAACACATTCTTTAGAATCAGGGTTTTAAGATAAATAAGCATTTTTGAACCTCCATCACAGATTTAAAAGAACTCTCAGCAAAGAGTTTGCACACTGGTCTAATAATCATCAGCCCACTTTTCAGCCTACCTTTTTTACTCAGGTCAATAGCAGCTTCTAGAAGAACTTCTAATTCCCCTTTCGGCAACACAGGAACAACCCATCGAGGCCTGTATTAAAGAAGAAAAAAAGTGTTTTAATTCTGCTTCTTAAAAGTAAAGGAGCCATGGCTTTGTGTATGGAGTTATGGAATCTCATACTTTAGAGCAGAGTAAAACATACATTTTTAAATGAACTGATGAGGACTCTGCTTTTCAAATACAAATTAAAAAATAAGACATTCTGATTTGTGTCCCCTTTCTTTAGAACACTAACCCCCTGAAGTATTTCAGGAAATCCAGTAAAACAAAGACATATGAATTTTGCTTCTCATATCAAGGTATTTACACAAATAATGCTTAAGATCTGAGGGGAAATAAAAAGTGCATAAAATATGAAAGTACCTGTTGATCATGTCATCCAACTTTGCCAGGTCTGTGTGTGGAAACGCAGGCTCCTCATCTTCAAGCTGGGGTGGAGCATCCCCTTGGCCCTGCTCATCAGGCGGGGTAGCCGGGGAATTCTCGTTCGAAGAATCAGGTGACGATGTCTAAATTGGTATGAAAAAATACTTAAGATTTTTCATTCTTCCTTCACATTTTGTTTCAAGATAGGTTTGAAGAAAATATCCGTTATCATACAACAGAGTAAAATCATGGTATTTTAGATTTTACAATGAGAAAAGAAAAAGACACATTCAATTTTCTGAGAAGTGTTGTATCTGGACAAGTTAAAAGTTAAGCTACTTTCCCAAAAAAAAAAAAAAAAAAAAAAAAAAAAAAAAAAAAAAAAAAAAAAAAAAAAAAATTGTTTTTTTGTAAGAGACTACTGCTTTCAATGAACTGCCCATTGAGAAGCATATGAATGCTCTGTTTTTTTTTTTTTTAACAAATGTTCTAAAGAGGATGGATGGTTTAGGCAGGAAGTTGAACTTTAGTTGTAGCACAGAATAATCAAGAGCCATCCACAAAACATTTTTTTACAAAGATTAACCTGTCATCAGGAAAACATGTCTATGAAGCTGTCTCCTCAACAACCTCAGAGTAGTTTTATTAAACACATTTTGATGGGCCAGTTTCCACGCATTTTGTGGCTGTAAGCTTATTTGCATACAGAAATAGCACAGACAAGGGACCAAAAAAAAGTTTCAAATTAAGAGAGTCAGACTTGCTAGGAAAAATGGTACCAAAACATAAAAACTTTTTTTAACATGTTGTAGAAGAATAATCAATATTCATGAAAGAGCAACCATTAAACTTTATGATATTCAAAGCAAATATCATGTTCATTGTAAATTAAGAAGTGGGTTTTTTTTCCTGGATTTAGTTGCAGTTTAAATGCATTCTTTTGGGCTATTTTTTCCCCAACTAAAGGGATCATCACACTATGACACAGTAAATTTGTAAGTTTTTGCTTCTTTCTGAAAGCCTGTTCACAAGAAATATGCTAAACTGTTCTAAGCTGAACTGTTCTTGCCAAGCTAAGCTCACGGCAGGGAGTAAATAAACTGGGACAGACTCTCCTCTGTGGTATCTAATGGAGGCAATCAGCACAAACTGAAATACAGGAAAATCTATTTGAACTAACAAACTCTTCTTTACAGTGAGGGTAGTTGAACACTGACACAGCTTGTCCAAAAAGGTTACGGAGTCTCATCCTTTGAGCTATCTGAATGAGACACAGTCCTGGGCAACATGTTCTATCTGACTCCTCCTTGAGAAGGGGGGCTGGATAATACGATCCAGAAGTTCCTTCCACCTCTACTATTCTGTAATTCAGGACATTCACTATTATGAAAAGGAACCTAGCTGAAGCTGATATTAAACATTCAATTCAAGACCTCCCTGTAAGCTGTTTTATCCATAAAGTGCTTTAGGCAGAATTGAGCATAAACAGAATTTACAGGGAGTAGTGCTACCAATCTGTGGCGGGCAAGTCAATAACATGGTTCTGAAGAAGCTTCTGACATCATTCCAAGAACTATGCTTGAAAGAACTACACCATGGCCTGAAAATGGAACACCTCTGGCAATGCAGTGCTCCCTAACAATATCTACTTTGCCAACAGCACTGTCTTCATCACTTAAATTCTTTTTGTACTTCCAGACTGAAAAAGAATACCTAATGTAACTAGGTTTCTCCAGAAATACACAAGAACCACAATTCAAATATATTTCAGAAACACCACCTCTAAAGAACCAACCCCGTACTTCTACATAACTTGAATTAGTACCATACCTGATTCTGCTGGAGGGGAGGCTGGGACTGTCCATCAGGAGCCTGGCCCTGGCTGTCATTCCCTCCTACCGGAGAGCCACGAGTCGTGGCTGTCATACTCGACACAGGGCAGATCTTTGCAATTTTGTCTGCTTATGTAGTTGTTGTGAAAGAAGAAATTATAGTCCGCTTAGTAAAGTTGAAGTACCAGCATATGTTTGCCTTAAAAAGCTCCAACTCAAGAACATGCCATCTTGCAGAGACCATTGCATAACCTGAAAGAAAGATAATATGCTATTAATTAACAACAGCAACAAAGCAATCCACACTTGGAAAAGAAAACTATAAAAAGACACTAGTATAAGGAATCTTATTTAAAATTTAGTATTCCTTTTTACTGAGTACAGCTGACATCAAAAAAAGACAACATTTGAAGTAATTTAACTGATGTTAAATGACTGTGCTGCAAAAAAAGACTGCGTAGATCATTACCCTTAGACCACCAGGAGACTGACCCCTGCTTACCCTCCCAGAACGCAACTGCTCACTCTTAACAGTCTTGCTCAACTGCAACAATAGACTTTTAAAATGAAATTCACGGGTTGATTTAAGTGTAGATATGAACCTAGTTAAAAACAAACAGGCATACTTATAATCTTTTTCAATATTCTGTCCCAACACTGCCCAACAGCAGATGTCTGAGGAGAGTCATTGGACATCACTGCTGGCTCATCTTATCATCATAGGTCCTGCAGACAAAGGCCTTCATCAAGGTCATCTGACCACTATTCCTTTCCTCCAGCCCTTGACTATGGAAGCCTGGTTCTGCTGACCTTTCAGGTCTGCTACAAAGCCCATCTTAACCCCATCAAGTATTTTAGGGGGCTATATGAAGAAAATAGTGGCACCAAATTACATGCTAATCTTGTAATCCTGAGATACCACCAGTTCAATAATAATTACATAGTTCAATTTCACTGTGTATCATTTAAGAAATAAAAAGTTGCATTAGCCACAGCAATCACACCAGCAACTTCACTCTGTATGACAGGCCATTGCATTGTTAGGAAGACCAAACAATTTTCCAGAACACCTCACAGATTCCCAGGCACTACATAAACAACAGCGCTCAGAACATTCAAAAATTAAGAATAGTGCTAGAAAAAAAAAAGATTATGAGCTTCCAAAATGATTCATTTGGTCCTGCTAAGTTCCTGATTCAACCAGCATAGTTTCATATTTACAGATTAGAAAAAAAAAAAAAAATACTGTATCACTTATGCATTTTTTTTTTTCAAACTGTGTTACTAGGCCACCTCATCACAAACGAATTTTCAGTCCTGCTGTTGTCTTCCCCCAAGCCACTCAAATGCTCTCCTACATAGCCCCCGGTTTGAAAGCTACATATGAAAATGTTAAGTCTGAGCTCATCTCTTCCTCTACCCAGTCTCCAGTATAGCACAACCACATCTGGAGATCTCTTCTTTAACACACTACAATGACAACTTTTGAGCAAAACTGAAGCTGTGGTCTTGGAATATCAGCGATTATAACCTACCCTCACCTTCCAGAATTCATACTCAAAGTCTGTTCAAAAAAGGCACTACCACTATAGGGTTCTTTTTCAGTTGTTGGGTTGTTTCTTCCTTAAAAACAATTTTTTTTTTTATACTACAATGTTAAAAGTTAAGCTTCTTATTCAACTAGGTGCTCCTTTTAAAATGCCCCCTAATTTTTTTTTTATCTATTTCCTATTGAAGTTTAAAAAGATTGCTAAGCATGAAAAAGACAAAGTCCTTGGGGGGAGGATATATATTTCATATCCTGCTTATTGCAGTTTGAATGCATTGCAGTTTCCCCTGCACAACCTGACTGAGGTTTCTTGATATTTGCATAAACCAATGAAATCAAACTGTTCCAAATCTACACTGTACTTCTCAACAGGCCTAAGCCAACTGTACCACAACATCAACTCCATCTTCTCTACTTAAGTACATTTCCAAGGTATCCAGTCAAGTTCACTTGTCTTGCCCATTTCAGAGTTCATAAGACACAGGCAACTTTGTTCTCATAAGGGCAAATCATTGTCCAATTTATGCATTGTACATAATATTAGAAAAGAGTCCTTCACTGGTCCTAGTTTTGGCCACTGATTTAACCATTGATGTATTTTCAACAATCATCAAATGACTCACTCAGAACATATTGTTTTAATCCTAGAACCAAGTACCCACAAAATTTTGAATTCCAACCACAATGCTTTAATTCAGATTCATCAATTTCAAATTTTGAGAAACTACCCATCATCAAGACAGGTAGTTTGTCTCAGCTCAAGAAACAGCCTTTAAATTGAATTTGAATTCGCTTGTCTCTAATCACACCTAAACTAACAGTGACAGTCTGAGTTTGCAGACAGCCTGATAGAACCAACCTGAACTGCCTGCATTCACCTGAATCCTGGGGATTTTATATTAATTTTTATTGTTTTTATTTTTGCATTTCCCTTCTAATATGTATGATTTTGTATTCAGCGTAAGTCTGTGTTTAAACATACCCAACATCCTTGTCCAAATCTTTGACTTCACTATTAACCAAGTGATGTACAAGGCTTAAGACCAAGTTAAATGAGCCCCAGTCTCATATAACTGTTTTGATTGCCAGCTGAACAAATTCATTTTTTTCATTTCTTTCTGTCCTTGTGATCTCAAGGAGTCTACTTTTTCCCCCCAGCTAACTGGTTGGCATTTCAGTAAAGCTAGGAAAATACTGATTTGCTCTTCCAAATTTTCCTCCCAAATTATTTATCAGATTGAGTCTCAGAAAGCAAATACAACGTGACAGAGATTGTGGCAGACCTCAGAATACAATTAACAACATAGCTTTATAATGCTCAAGCCTCAAAATAGAAAGTCTAAGCATTTTTTCTTTTACTTAAAGCACTGTTGCTACAAAAAGGGAGTGGGGATGTGTGCCACAGAACCAAACTGCTCTACAGTGGGATTAACAGAGTATACCTGGATAGGAGTCTGTCCCACCCCAATTCAAAACCTTAGACATTATCAATCTATTTTAATTACTCAACACGTAAGAACAGAGCTTTCTAAAATCATATGCCTAGGCTACAAAACAGTAAGAAGTTTAAACCAAAATTATTTATGGAACAATGTTCCTATCCAAACAGGGTCTCACAGATAATGTGCCTTTTCATCAAGTGCTATACTACAAAAGTCATAACTGCAGCAACACAAATCCTAGATTGCAAAGTATCACAGCTTTGTTGCCTATGAGATTCTATAAACAGTATTCCTATAAATCTAATAACTGCTGATTCATCGTGAAGGTATGCGGTTATAGTCTAAGAAACTGGACTTCAGAATTTGACCTTCTGCCTCATCCCCTTTTGAACCAAAGGGCCTTCTCGTCTAGAAGCACTTTCCAGAAGACCTGGAACACTGACCTGATTCAGCAATTACATTTTATACACACCCTCGCAATTTTATCATTCTTTTACTCTGTACCTTTGCTTTTATTCAGGAAAGAGAAAGTGATTTCTGTATTCAGAACTAAAACCCAATAGTCCTAACTATTTGCCCAAGACACATGACATGCACTAAGACTGCAACATATTTGATGATTAGTAAAAACTGGTCATTAAAAAAAAAAATTATTCAATAGAACAAGAAGCTCTAATGGTTGCTCTAAAGCTCTAGTGTCTAAGCTGTAGTGCGGCTTAAAATTTCAAAAATCAGCAGCAGTTGGTGGAAGGCTGTTTGTTTGTTTTAATCTCAAACGTTTCCTATTACACAGTTATTTAGATTTCTTCTCTCAGCAATGAAGTACCTACACAGGTGTACCAACCCGATCAGACTCCAAAACACTTCCAAGTAAAATATTTTGATCACTATGAAATTATCATATGAATTTTCAAGAAATAGGAGAAAAAAAAAAAAAAAAGAGAGACTTTGGCAGCACAAGTTTCCCTAAAGTTGGAAATGTTCTCCACAAGAATCTGTACTTCAATTTACCTTCTTCAATCTCATACGACTTAAAAGAATAAAGTGGGATATGGCCTCAAATATCCTTCAGTTGCTTCAGGATATATCTAACTTCAAAGCTTACTGCTGAGGTATGCAAAGGCCAAGCTAATACACAGCTTCTCTTTTTAAAAAAGCTTCTACATTTGGCGTTCACGCAATTTTATCAAGCAGGAGGAGCACAGAAAGGGAACTGCCAAAAAAAAAAGCATCACCTCTGCTGTCAGACCAAGAACAAACCATAAGGACCACAGTTCTCAACTTCATAAACACACTCCCAGAGGAGAAACTGCCTAAGAGCAGTGAGATCTCCTAGCACCAGCTACATGAGATTCCATGATGGAGACAGCATAAAGGGATGCAACAGAAAATGCCAGTTTTAAATGATGACAACTCCTTTCACTTGAGCAACAGCAAAGTAAAACAAGCATGAAGAGTAGCTGTATTTTAGATTTACAAATAAGACAGCCTGATCCTAATCTCTTCTCCCCACATTTTAAAGCACTGTGGAATTTATGCAATTGTCTGGCTGAAAATTTCAGGTTCTGAGAACATTAAAAGAATGAAGTCTTAGCGTGAACTAGACTTGGGGAAAACAAAGTTCAGCAACCTCAAACGGATGAAAATTGTCTTATTTACATCCTGTCTTAAGAGAACTGCAATACAGATACGTGGCGTAATTCAAGTACAGCACAGAGATGGAAAAAGTATTCTCTCCCATCACTACATAAAAATAAAACAAGAAAGCTTCCCCTCTGCCCAACACGCACGCTAAACCTAGGAGACTTAATGATGTAAAGAGTACTACTCTCCAGTAGTTCTGTTATTGCAAAACCATGCAAATTTCATATATTTATGAGCTTCCCAAACACCAAAAGGGACCATGGAATCGGTTCCTCAAGTAACTCTGCTGGAGACACTGACAAAGGGAACAATCCGACTGAACTCTTCCATGTGCAAGGGGAAGCCTAATAATAAGGCAAGGAAGAGCTTCCAGACTTCCTTTTCAGGTAATCAGAAGAGCAGCCCTTTCTTGGGCTTCTGTGGCCAAAATGCCTCCTTTCCAATAAGATTTTTCAGTTTGGGTATAAAACTCACACTGAAATGTCCATCTTAGGCTCTAAGAAATTCTAACCAAAACAGAACTGTATTTAAGTTATGTCTGAAAACCCAGTGTTTGTCACGCTATGCCAAGACATATTGTGTCAATTTTAACATATTTAACAGCGAGATAACAAATTTAAAAAATGAAACGGATATAAGCACTCCTGGTTCCACACAGAATAACTTCCCAGAAGACTCCAAAATAATCAGGGAAATGCTTTAGAACACAAAGCATTGCCTTGCTTCAAGACAAAAAAAAAAAAAAATTAGAAATTCACACATCTCAAAGAATACTGCACAGCAGCAAGGAGCATCTTTTATAGAAAGATGTTTGCTTGTCAGTAACTTTTGATCCATTTAATAATTAAATAGTGCACCTCTGGGTACCTAGGATATGTGGTCTTTTCCTTTTTCCCCTCCAAACATAAAAAAAGGTGTATTCTTCAAATCATACACTTCATGCATTTCGCTTCTTCTGTCTACAAAGCAAAAAGTTAAATTTCAATTTCTGGTCTGAGGAAGAAGGGTTTTGCACATATGGCAGTAACTAAAACAATGCTGAAGATGTGGCATCAAAAATAAAGACAGTCACTGCCTTCATATAAAAGCAGAAAACATTGAGACATTTAACTGTGCTCCTTTAGGCTGCAGCTTGCCCCGTTGTTAATTTCCTGCAGGTATGTATATAGTATATACTTCGGGTCTCTGCTCAAGACAGGACACTGAGTTAGACTGGGCCTCTTACCCAGTATGATCAGTCTTTCATTCTCAGGAACTTTTAGTGGAAGTTACACTAGTTCAATTGATATGAAACTGCACTTACAGTGACACTTAAGGAGAAAGGAGGTAAATTTTACAGACTCTTATTCTATTATTTAAATTTGTAGTTTAAACACTTTCAAATGATTAAGAAACTATATTCCAGGTAATGCTAAGTAGCTACCTAATGTATGTATTTTATATGCTGGAGGAGGTGGGAAGGGAGTAGGGAACTTTCGGTCACATAATAAGGAAACAAACCGGTCCTTGCAAGAATATATAATCAAGCTAAGTAAATAAACCAAACACTGGTAAATGCATAACCTAAGAGCAAACTTCATTTAGAGTCATTTCACCCTGAACATTGCTCAAAATATAAAAATTTACTTTTAAAATGTGCTTAAAACTATGCCTTTGCTTACTATGCAGCCCTTTACTTGATCTCACTAATGGCCTTCCAAAAAAGTGGATAAGATTTCCTTTTACCTTACTTTAGAAGCACAAACTACAACAGGAAACAACTCCAAAGCTATATATAAAAACAGAACCATGGCACATATATCTAAGTGCTTGATTCTAAACATTTTCTTTCAGACAGATCTGGATTCAATATCATGCTGCTGATTTTGCTACAGCTGGTACCTTCAAGAGGCTGTTCTGTAATCTGAAACAATACATTCTTGCAATTAGAGCCAATTATGACTGTTTTTAGGTTTAGACAGTACAAAGAGAGCATGTCACAATTTTCAATATTTTTCTCTTGTAACTGGCCATTCACACTATAAATTGGTATCTTCCAACATGCTTGAGGTCAGAACTGATGCAATGGTTTATTATAGCCTGTGTTGTGAATGACCACAAGTTTTCCAAAACCTGAGTAAAATATACATAGAATATGATATATAGTATAGTAGATAGATGTAGATACATAGATATATATGATCTATAGTATAGAGGATAACAAGAAAAAAAAAAGGGGGAGGGGAGGGGGCCTTAGTAATTAGATTTTTCTCCAACATGCTCCAGAATACCAGCACTAAATTACAATAGTAATTAATAATGTTTTCACTTATAAGCTATGAATTTATGTTCAGGTCTATTTCTATTTCAGAAATGAAATTAAATCTGTTATAATATTCTTACTTGGTCCTGTAGATATAATTCTGTCAATAGACTTATTTTCCACCACACAAAAGAACATTAAAACAAGCACAAAGCATAGTTTAATATTTACACTTAAATAAAGCTCTAGATTTAGTAAAAGAGCACACATATTTGCAGTAGATATAGCACCTTCTATGCTATCACCTTCTGAGGCGATATTATTATGCTATCATGTGTACTTATTACCACTGCAGGAAAATAACAAATATGTCTGAAGTTCGCACCAAGGACTAACAAAATGCTCAAAATGCTTTTAGTCCTCTTTTATGATTGTCATTGTATTTCTAGTTTAGTCATAGTCACATTACTTAAATACTTCATACTTTATCCAGTTCTAAATTCTATCCAAGACAAAAGTGAACTGTATTTCTGTACTGGCACTGAAACTTTTCTGGGTTTTATCAATTAAGACAGTATCAAGCATTGGTTCAGAAAACAGTAACCGAAATGTGACAACAACACACTCAATTTCCCAGTGGAACAAATGTTTACAACTGTCTCAGGAGAATTTTTAATCAAGATGTGTATCAGTCCATTGTTCTGAATTTCATGAACCTTTATTTTTGATAAACATTAAAATACAGTAACAAAATAGCACTGTATACTCCTTATTCAGCTTTTTCATGCAATTTAAGAAAGAAGATTTTAATTGGTTATCCTCATTTCTTATCTAGTACGTATTTCCTAGTAGATACATGATCATCATGCATTGTTAAGAAACACACAGTGAAAATTTCCTAGCAACTGTCATAGATACCAGGAAAGAGAAAGAGTGCCATGGTTAAAATGTTTAAGTTATATTTCTGACCTGAATCTAAACATAAGATGGCCAAGAACAAACAAACCTACAGAATAACTTCTACTTGATCTTGGAAAACAGGAAATAGCAAAATAGCACAGAAAGGAAGCAGGGAAGTGGGGGTTGGAGAGGAAAAAAAAAAAAAAAAATCAGACTCCCAGCTCAGGACAAGCCTGCCCAGTAAAATGGAGAGCCACCAATGTGACATCCTACATAGCAAATATAACATCAGCTAAAGCTTTTCTTTATCATAAATGTGAAAGGTATTATTGACTAACTGAATTTTTATATTGCTTGTCTTTACATCCTTTTCTGAGACTAAAATACCTTCCCCCTCCCCCCTCGCAAAAAAAAAAAAATCTCTACTAATTGAAATCAGAACTATTAACAGAGTTTTACTAACTGGGACAATATGGACTAATGGAGTGATAAAACTGAAGGCATCTGTAGCTTTCCATTTTAGTAATCAATCTGATTCATCTGATAAACTGAGCACAATAAAACATGCACTAACACAGCTAAATTTATTCACCAGGTGAGGGGACAAATGGCAAAATACATAGTATGTATCAGAACACGACTAGATAATGATCACTGTAGAAAAGCTACTGAATGAAAGCCACAATTACCTTTTTTTCCCACAAGAATAAATCTAAGGATTGTTGCCATTTTAAGCAGGAGCATCAGCTTTGTAACAAAAATTATACATAAACTTGCAAATTGCAGCCTGTTACATCTATAAAAAAAAAAAAAAAAGATATCCTTCCCAACAATTAATTCATTCAATGAAATAAGAAAGTAATACCTGGAATCAAATAGTTGAACCAATTAAAAGATTGGTCAAAGCATTGAGTACCAGAGACCATCTGCTTTTGTGGTAATCTAGTAGTTGTGGGGTTTTAAAGTACTGATTATCTTTCTTCCTCCTTAAAATAAGGGGAAGTTTCCACTTTCAAATCTCTACTTCAACTCTGTTCTTCAATTTTTAGACCTAATGAAAAGGAAAAAGAACTGAAAAGCTAGTAGGCAAATGATATATGAACTATAGTTAAAACCAACATGTCAAAGCAGCAATCATTTCTAACCATACACAAGCAAAAAAGCAAAAACAGAAAAGAAAAAAAAATAGTAAAGACTTGCCATCCCTTACAACTTTTAAGAACTTATTTCCTTTTATGAAGCCCCAACTGCAAATAAATTATTTCATGCTAAGAGTTTTTAAGCTACAGCTTGTGTGCTGTTTCAAGTAGCTAAGAAAGCTAAAATGACCAACTGAAATCCCTACCACCTATGTATTGTTACTTTTAAAATAGTTTCTGCATATGGACATTATTTTTAATTTGTAAATTTAACTTCTAAACTGTAAATTCTATAAAGAATAATCTCAGTAACACTATTCTTCACAGCAAGTGAGCAGAGATGATACTTAAAAAGTACTCAGAACACTGCATAAAACTGAAATAACATTTCCATTCGCTGCAAAACAAATTTCCAAGGTAAACTCACTGAGTGGCTAAGAATTTTATCTTCCAACCTATTAACAGCTTAGTACAAAGACACTGTTACAATCTGGAGGTGGCAAACATGGTAGGCAACATATATAAAATATAAACAAATTCTAGATTTAAATAGGCCTGAAACAAAATGAGTAATTTGTGAAGGAAAAAAGTTACTACTGACTATAAACTGTAAAATACTGATAAATCTTCAACACTTAAACAAAAGCAAAACAATAAAACCACACGCACTTCAGGAAAAGGCTTTTTGAAGAATCAAATCATGACAGAAATAAGAGCACCATTTTTACTGAAGTCTAAGTTCATTTTAAAATTCATTTTAAAGATACTCAACAACTAAATCAATTCATGCAATCCAATACACTAGTCTCTATTACATGATGTTAAATTAACCAAATCTAATTTTGTTAACATGCAACTTTAAGTGATTCAGCCAACAAAAGAAAATGATCTGTTAGCATTATCCACCTTTAAAACACTACAGCAAGTGCTCAGGGAAAAAGGCGGCTGAAATTTTTGTTTGCACTAAACTGCCAGTCTCAGTTTTGTTCTGTTTTTGTCAATGGACATAATTTTCAACTCTTATCAGTAACTTAAACTGACACATCATCACTTCTCGGAGAATTAGAATTTGTTTGGAGTTGCTATAAAAAAAATGGAATATTCACATTTAGGTTTGACTTTATAGAAAACCCTCGAAGCAAACAAATATTAGCGTATCTATAGAGAGTTTTCCTCCAAACTCCAAAAGTCCCTTTTTAAAGCTCTTTATCATCTTAAGAGAGATTCTCTGTCATGATGCAATCTTCAGGCTTTTAATTTTGTTAAAAAAAATAACAACAGAAATAATTTTGAGAATAGCAGTAAAAACAACTGAGGTATATTCAGAACTTCAACTCTGTAATTTGCACAGGAGGTTTTTATTATTATTTTAGGTTGGATTAGATTCTGTGCTCTCTAAATCAGTCCTAAAAGATTTACTAGAGAAGAACACAAGTCTTGTAAAGTCTGAAGTATCTGTATGCTCATTTCTTTTTTGGAGACTGACTCAAACCATTAATGATTACTAAGGACCTTTATCCTCTTGTTCTGCTGACCTCTGAAGCTTCCCGAAAGTTGTGTTTTCATTGCTGCAGGCTTCACAAAGAAATCTCAGATTGTTTTAGCATAATTTTGTTGACAGGAGGGATGGAGTTAAAACCACAAAGTACCCACCTCCTCTGCCAGTGAAAGAGTTGGGGTTAGTTCACGTATCTGTATCCGCATACAAGAATTGAGGAGCTTGGGGTGGGAGGAAGGAGGGAAAGAAGAAAGCTCAAATCACAAGTGCTCCCTCCGATCTGCTATACTATTAATATAAAACTGAACAGCTCATAATCACAAGAGCAGCTCAATATGTTTGGAAACTTCAATTCCTGTTGGCAAACCAAGTGAATAGGATAACAATACTAACATTCCACCTCAAAAGAGCCCACTCATTACAGAATTCTACAAATGTTCAAATTACAATTTTTCATGCCGCTTGGCATCCCTATTCTTTGTTCCCCTTACAGAGACACATTATGTATCTATCTCACTGGTTCTGTTATATCTGATGAGGCTGAAACTTTTGGGGGTTGCTTAAAAAGAACAGCCTTTTCAAGATGCTGAATGGCCACTGCTACCTTGATTCTTTCCTAAAGTATTTGAAGGGAAGTTTAATGGCATCTTCCAGGTTCAATCCAATTGTGTCTTTAAAATCTGCAGTTATCTGTAGTATAGTGCACACAGCACTTTAAGTTCTTAAATACTGTAAATACCCAAAATGCGTCAATAGACATTCAGCCAATGAATTATGGATGTTACTACAATGTTACTTTTACATATTAATTGCTCACTGTTCTTTGTTAAAATTTGAATACACCTCCATATATATCAGTGTGCTGCACCCCATGCTACTACCATGACTTTCATCACACTGTAAAGCTTCTGTTTGAAAATTCAAAGGCTAAAGTTAGCCTGTGAAATTGGGCTATTCTCTTTCAACTCTTTATGTCCAAAATTAGCAATAAAATATAAAGGTTTCTCTAAACTATTTTAAACATTACATTGAAAGAAAATTATTCAGTTATTTCTTAGTACTCTGTGATATTATCAATACATTGTAAGAGTTAAGAATTGTTCCTCAAAAGAGGAAGATTCAGACAATTACCACTGAATTAACTACAAATGATTAACGCATGGAACAGTACACACACTTGATATGCTATTCCATGGACAAGGAATTGCTTCCTTGTGGGAAGCAATTTACATTCTTGATCTTGACAAAATTAACTTTATGAAATACTCAGACATTTTAAAATGCTTTAAATTCGAGAAATATTTTAAGCATTCTCATGGTAGTAGCTTTAACTCCACTACAGTTTAACTCTACCTTTTTGTTTAGCATTCAATCAGGAAGCAGAAACTAAACATGGACAACTGAACAATATTAGCATAATTTAAAATACATCACACAAGAATGTGATATCCATCTTACTGGGAAAATTTTGGTGATCTTTCAATTAGAAGGTTCTTCACAACTGCTTAAAACTTTGCCAAGCTTCCAACTGTTTTTCAATGGGCTACACACCCCATTCAGCTTGGAACATATTTTATATAGAGTTCTATGCAGAATTATGATAGCTATTTGCAAGAAAATATTTTGCTACTTCCTGTTGCCAGTATCAGTCCTTACAACCATTTCAGTTGGAAGATACGTTTGCTCAGGCTCAGTGGAGATGTTATAAGCTGTTAGCTATTTTTCTGGAAGACTGCATTAAATAAGCTCCACTCCAATTAAGCTTGTCCAAGTCATCTGCCCAGACATAGGGGATTCATGTGAATCCTCGAAACATGCCTGGGAGAGAAGAGGGGGAAAAGAAAAAAAAAAAAAAAAAAAAGCCCTACTATCTGGAGCTCAGGACTTGCATAACAAGTCTTTTTTGCCTTAAAAATCTTGGTCTCTCTCTAGGGAAATAAGAAGGGGCAACAGGATCTGCACTTTCTACTTCTGTTTTAATACCATTTTGGTCAACATAATGAGGGCTGCAGTTTATTTAAATGCAAAAGGTTAAGTAGCAGAGGAAGTTAGACAGGAACAAGTAAGGAATCCCCTAGAAAGCAGATCATGAACCAAGCAGGAACAGAAACTGAGGAGTTATTTCCAATTCGCCCATTCTTCTGTAGAACTAGAAAGTGGATATATTGTTCCAGAAACTTAATATTCCTGTATCTATCAAACCCATCAGAATATATACCAACAGCCTTCCTTATCATGAAATGCAAGAAAAAACATCTAATACTACCACATCCTAAAGACTGAGCATGGGTTTCAAAACTGCATTGTACCCAATGACCAGAATGCTATACTAAAATTCATTCTCAAAAAAGCAGAACACTGAACTGATCTCCCTGTATCCAATTTTTAACTGCTAAATCACATACTCCCTTGCTAAAGCATATTCCCCTGCACTCAGTACACACGACAGTCTAATAAGTTACCAGTTTTCAGCTGATTCAGTTCCACTACCGAGGCAAAAAAGACAACAGGGATGTCCAACTGCTCCTTTTAGAGATGGTGCTTAAACTCACAGGAAGTGACCAGGACACGCACAACCACTGCAGAACTCTTGAAAGGAATTTTTACAATCATATGCTTTAACTGCACCTATTCTGTTTGTGTTACTTGAATTTCAATGATAAAAAACACTTTTATTCCCAGATAAGAGCACTGCTGCTGGAAGATTTCAGAACAGAAACTTCACTAGATACCTGCATGTGGAAAAGCTTTAGCTGTCACAAGGGGGGTCATATTGCCTGCTCTCATTCTAAGCACCTTTGCAGCACTAGCATAAGCCCTTGCACAGTCACATCAAGAAACCAATCTGACTGAAAGCTAACTGGAGAAAAGGGGAAGAATGGAAAAAGAGAAATGAAAAATATTTTAGTTTTCAGCTGGATCACATGCCATATGAAACAATGGCATGTGAAGAACAGGTAGAATGCATAACCATAGACAGAAATACCTATTTCAGCTTCAGTGCAAACCAATCATGAAAGTATACGCTAAGAGTCAGAGGAGGAAAAAGGAAGGAAGCCAAATACAGATAATTATAGCTAGTGTTTATTTAGCTTTGATCAGCAACCAAAGTTCACATACAACAGACCAGAGATGAATCTTGACACCATAGAAGTGTCACAGAGACCAACATTTTTCCTCAATTGTACTAATTATCATAGGAGAAAGCACACAGGAAAAGCTGATCAGTATATGGTGAAGGTTAGAAGTGTCAGCTGATGAAAGGCAGAAGTTTAGTCAGTCACACACATACCCATGCACACACAAAGAGCAAATCAAGGCTAGGCGTGAAAAGGAGAATGCAAGAACTGTGTCTTTGCCCTGGAAATTCAGATAAAGCCAGGGAGCCTCTAACAGATGAGGGCATTCTGATCACAGCGAGCAAGGAAAATGAACTTAAAATACTTTGAATAAACCTGACCACAGTAAGTCACTGATGAAGCGGCAAGTCACCTGTTGCAGCAGATAAGGTAGAAAATGCAGAACATTTTACTTCTGCTGATGGAGACAAAAAAAGCTAAACTTACAAAACCATAAACCTGTAAACACACCTGCAAGTATGATCCAGACAGAGAAGTCAAAAAAAAAAGGGAATTACAGGTGACAGAGCATGAGCAGAAGTACATCAGTAGCATTCACTGTGACTGTAAAAATCTCACTACATTCAGTGGAGGAAGATTTGAGGGAGAGGGACTGAGACTCCTGATACACACCCTCTGAACTTGTCAAAGGCTCAATTTGTCATCCTGTTCCTGTATAATTTGGGATTTTCAGTGTAATTACTATAATTTATTTTCTATCAAACTGAAGTTGTTTCCTTTGGATGGACAATAATAAACTGAGATGCCAGAAAGAAAAATTGTCCATACTTTAATTGTTGGAAAAGTTAAATAATATTTTACAAGGCAAGAAACATGACTGTGTAACTTGAAGGGGGTCGCAGTGTTATAAGGCATTTATATAGAACCACTAAGAACTGAATTCTGTCCATGTTCTGTTCATACATATTGCAGGACAAGCCACAGATTTTTCAGATTTCTCCTTATTTTCTGGATATTGAGACACATGAGGCTGAACTGAGAGGAACAGTAAAGAAGCACAAAGCAACTTTAGCCAACGTAACGTGTCTCCAGCACACGAGTATCAAAAGTCTGCCATAATGTTACAATAGGAAGAAATGTTGATGATTATAGTCTCTGTACAATACAAGTGTTTTTGTTTAGTGTGATGTGAGAAGTAACACATAAACGTCTGCAGAGTATATGGGTAGAGAATGGAAGGATCTATGAAATTCGTTAATGGATTAATAACTCTACTCAGCACAGGATTTAGACTAACACATATATTTACTCAGTAAATTTCAATAATAAAATATTTAATGACAATCCAATTCAACTCGTACCATAAACTGAATGGGTCAAGGATTCCATGAAGAAAAGTTCATAGAGAGAAAGAGAGGACTGTACTGACAAACCCGAGTCTCACACTCCCCGATTTTCCTTTTTCACATAAAGGCAGAAGAACATCTATTTAAACTCTCTGAAATTCAAGCTGTAATTTCAAGTTATAATTTCCAAATTAAAAATGTTTAACTAGAGGTTCTTTTCATCTTATGTTTTTCACACAGACCACAATTCTCAAGAAACTTCACTGAACCGGAAAAATGAGTGACAAAACAAACAAACAAAACCCCATGCTTTTAGTTTCATTAAGGAATCTATTCTGATATACAACAAGTCAAAAGTCCTGATAAAATAATACATAGATGAGGGGGGGGGGAAATAATACTCCTATCCAAATTCTATTTTTGTCTCATCTTTGCGGGGAGAGCATAGTGGAACAAGTTTTTCACTTGCAGCTATCAAATTTCTGAGCAAAACTGGCACATCTCAAACATTACTCTCCCCTGTAAAAACTCAAAGCAAAAAAAAAAAAAAAAAAAAAAAAAAAAAAAAAAAAAAAAGTCCCAAATTGATTATATATCTTGCAATAAGTATAAAACATTTTCTTACAAAAAGCACTCTGCAATATATACACCCAACCTCAGCAGTTCAGGAATGAAAATACAAACTGGTAGAAGCCTAGACAGTATTTTTCAAAATGAATAAAATCTCAGCATTGAGTTTCTTTAAAGTCAAACAGTTAACTCACGAACTAAGCAAGCAGCTAGGACCAATCCAAATATTCAGACCCCCTCTTCCCCCCCAAAAAAAAACTTACCTTTTTTTTATTAGGAGAAAACATATTAATGAACAACAACAGAAACTACCTCAAGAAATTTTTTTTTGTCTGAATATTTATATTGATCCTAGCTGCTTGCTCAGTTTGTGTGTTTTCCAAAGTCTGTGAAAGAAACATCAAAAAAAAAAAAAACTTTTATGCCTGCTATACCAGTCTAGGCAACAATAACACAAATAGAGCCCCCATTTTTTTTTCCTCTAATTCCTACCGATGGAAAAAAAAAATGTTGCAACTGAACTGTTTAAACTTCAACGTGGGCTATTAAATTTTTTCTTCCTTCTGGCAAAGCAGCTCTTTGCCAGAACAAGAAACAACTTTTATGTGTCAAATACTCTAAAGACGCTGATTATCTTATAGATAAAACAATAAAGAATTTTGGTGGGCAATTGCCATATAAAGCTAAGCATTGTTAATTATAAAATCATTTGAAGCAAGCTTTGAAATCAGAATAACACAATGTAAAAGTAAAGAGCTTGTCTAAACTGCAAGGATGAACAACTACCAGCTATTGTATTTTCAGACTCACTAAAAAACATGAGGGTTTATCAACACTGAAAACAACTGAAATTGTACCTTAGGTATAGAATAGTAGAAGATTCCAGTACAAAACACAAAGCAGCGCTCAACGGAGAGACTTCTGTTTGTTGCTCTCAGCTGCTAATAAGTTGGTGCTGGTCTAGGCAAGGTATACAATTTCTGCAACATCTCAACTTTCCTGCATAAAAAATGCACTTAAGTTGAAAACTTTTGAACAAACAGCACCTCTTCTTGAGTACCATTTTAATTCTGTGTTATACAACACCTTTTAGCACTTTCATTAGTGCCCAACTACCTACTCCAACAAGTTTTCAGAGACCTGAAACCATCAGCTGTATAAGCTCTGAATTGTCTGTAGTAACACATAACTTTGAAAACAGTCTTCCAGAGTACAAACATGCGATGAATCAACATAGTATATGTGCATCTCCAAATAAAACTCTCATTTTGACTAATGTCTCCCAACAACAAAATGAAACCACCACCACATTGGTAATCCCTTACTGTTATTCAGCTGCTTCCATGCATCATATCCAGAAGTTCCTCCTGGTTTTAAATACTTGTTTTATTATCAGGAAATTAGTATCAAGAAAAAATCATGACAGGACACATCACCCAATGCTCCTTTATCCTGTCAGGCCTAAGCACTAAGATTTTCACATATTAGTGAAACTCTTAGTCATACACCTCCTAACCAGACTAATCCTGAGTACATTTTTTCCCCCATGGTTGGAAATATTTTAGCTTATAACAAGATTTCACTATCACTATTTTGAACTTGCTATCTGTTGCTTTTCACTTCATGAAAGAATTTCAAATAATTTTCCCAGTCCTAAGATAAGGAAGAAAAGGCAAAGGAATTAATGGCTTTTCAAGAGTCATGAATGTTTCAAGTTGTCTTCAGTACAAAACCGTCAACCACTGATCTGGATGAACTGCTACATGAATTAAGAAATTTTAGGACAATCCAAAAGAAACTCCAAATAGATAGATATAAATCCCTAAAGAAGCAGACATTACTAATTTACCTTAAAAGAAAAAAGTAATTTCTATTTAAAATGTATGTGTATATATGCAAGTATATAAAAAAAATCTAGAAGCAAGAAAGAGCACTGGAATCTTAAGGTCTCACTAAGATAACAGAGAACTGTTGGAAAGTCAAGACACATGGAAAGCTGTGCAAAGCTAATTTGTGAGAAAAAAAAAAGAGGGGAGGAAAAAAGGCTGCATTTAAGCTCCTTTGCCATAGTTATGAAAATACTGGAAATTATCACAACTCTGCTACAGCACATGCCAAAATGTACACTCCCCTTCAACCAAAAAAAAAA
Organism: Crypturellus tataupa; assembly: GCA_034781795.1. Taxonomy (NCBI): domain Eukaryota; kingdom Metazoa; phylum Chordata; class Aves; order Tinamiformes; family Tinamidae; genus Crypturellus; species Crypturellus tataupa. Next base: position 2,827,482 of record JAWLRI010000379.1, read on the forward strand.
AAAAAATCCTGTTTAGTAGTAGCAGGTGGATCTTATTTTCATACACGTTACTACTGGTTTTCTTTAATAAACACATCTCTAAAAAAATCTCCTTTCTCTTCATTTGCCATTGCTGAGTGTTAATTTCTGAACTAAGACAACCTTGCAAAACCAAAAAACACCCAAACAAAAAGCCTTTTCAACATTCTCCTCTGTCTATATCTAGTTCCTTCAAAGCTAAGCAAAGTGTTAAGCATCAAGAAAATGTCTTAAGAAGTGAGGTTTATGGGGTCCATAATGTATTTCATGTCATGCCATGTTGTCATTTAGCTGTTATAAAATGGGTGTCATATGCCTAAAATGAAGTTCTTCAGGGGTAATTTTCCACTACTTAAGCTTCAGACACCTTGCATGGAAGCTTAACGGAAAGTTAGCCCTAACATTGCCTTCTTGAACACTGCTCTGGCAAAAAATATTGGTGAGTATTTTAGAGGGAAAGAGGACCAGAGCAAATATTAAGGAGCCACACAGAGGTTATTGTGTCTTACTTGGAACATATTCTTAGTTCAAAAATGTGGGAAGAGGGTTTCTGCTGTTAAGACTTCTCCATTCACAGATGTACATCTTTAAGAAATGATGCAATGTGGAATTCCCCTCCTATGAATGAATTCACGGCTAAACGCTAACTACCAAACAATATGATTGGCCAGGATGTCCAGTAAGGATAAATTTAGCAGAAAAGCTGTAATTTACATGCAAGAGAATCACAGTTTTCTCTTAGCATTTGCATATGGAATGAAAACTAAGTCACAAAACATTCTTATAAACAGGTAATGGATGATGCTACAAAAAAAATGTATCCCATGCTAACATTACTGATGCTAATAAGTATTTCTACAGCACTCTACATTTTAACTTCCTGAATAAAATTGAAAATATTAGTACTCAAAATATGACCAGTTTGTTTTAAATCTACTTGCTATGGATCCCTTCTGGAATTGTAATAGCAAAAAGGAGTTAACCAAAGGCAATTAAATCATTCTCACAATTAAATTATCCCTTAAGGAAGACAGAAAGCAGTAAAGCCTCTTTTAAAAAGTCTATTAAAACATGTATCCAAATATTTTCTATTCCAAATATTTTAGCTTTTATTTGAAAATAAGTGAACAGCTGGCAACTAAAAATCTTTGATACCAAGTTGACTGATGATCAACTCAGAGGGAGCAACTGATGACTTCCTATAAGAAGAAAACAACAGAAAATCCACATGGGGCAATGCAAAAAGGAACTGGAGGTACTCTTAAGCTATGTTAAAAGAGAGTTTCTTTACAGTAAATCACATCTGTGAACTTGAAGATCTTATTTACCTTCCCTTCTATGATCTACTATTGTGGGGAAAGTTATAACAGCTCTCCTGAAACCTTACCAACACGATTTTTAAAGATTTCATCGTATTTGATCTTCCAGTGTCTAAAGTATGCAATGGGGTTGAGATGCATGAAGCTTCTCAGATGTCCTGTAGTTGACATTTTAAGGGAGTAAAATCACAGCAGATAGTAGTTTCTGAACCTGTGTATCTACTCAAGACTGGAAACAAGAAGATCCAAGTCAAAACATGGCTCTCAAGAAGTGCAGAGGGAGCTTTTTTATTCCTAAATCATTCTACTGCTTTGAGCAAAATAGAACTCTTAACTGAAGAAGATAGATGGATCCATGAAACGTTTTACTGTAGTACTGTACTGTAGTACTGTAGTACTGTAGTACTGTACTGTATGAGATAAATTACATTTACTATAAGAAAAAAAGTTACTACTGTTTCTAACACATGAATCCAAATAATTCATATTTCTTCAATCAGAGATAAAAATCAAATTGTATTACATACAAGCATATATACTCATGAAAGACCTTCTTTGCATACTCTGCAACAGAAGAATCCCTCCTTTCAATTACCTTTCTGCAAAACAAAGCATTATCAAACTGTCCTCCCTAAACATAACCAACTGCTTAGGCTAAACCACAGAGCAAGAGATATCTGCAACTATGAGGTATTTTAAGAACTTAACTCAAGAAAACTGATGGAAAAAGACCAGAATTAAAGCTGTGATGAACGTTCTGCATTAATGATAAAGGGTAGGCCAAGTACTATAACTTACATTTTTTATTCTTCTTGTTTTCATTCGGTTTAAGTCAGGGAAACTACATGCATTTAAAAAAAGTTCAGTTACGTAAAAAAATCTGTGAAGATTTCATGTATTTATATGTAACATCATGTACGAAATAAGGAAAGTCTACAGCAATGGTACACAGCACCATTGGTTTTGCAAAGGGTAAGATAAAACAAGAATAAAAGGACATTATCAAGTTAAATTCCTGTAACACATCCTAAAGTACAGATTTCAGTTTTGAACTCCAATTTTAAACAAGAATTATATGAAAAATAAAAGTGGATACTATTGTTGCACAGAGTTTCAAGAGCAGGAATATCCACAATGTAAAGAAAAGAAAAATTCCTGAATCAAAGAAACTATGTCCACATGCTTATGTTAATACTAATGATAACATGCAGAAAATAGTACAGAAGTACTACAGCCAGGCAACTTCACTTTCTTAAGAGTCTCTTTAGTTTTGCATATCCACCAGTTTTGTCTGTTTAGTTTTTCATAACAATACCAGCATTTTTAAATAAAATGCATAAAGCTAATTCCTTGCATTAACAGAGGGTAGCTGCATTTGGTTTTGAATACAAATGCATCATAATGCGAGAAACAAAATATTCATATAAGGATGATGTGATTCTAGAGATACGGAAACAAAAAGCAGTTTTGCTACCACTATCCCTTTTATATCATCGCCTCCAGATGTAGTCCTCTGCCCAATTCAATGGGCTCAAGTACCACCATAAAGGCAAATTCAGCAAGACATGAAGCAGGAGTCTGGAAAGAGTAGGACAGAGGCTGCCCAGAAAAAAATACTACTACAATAATAAACCCCGCCCCCCACCCCCCCCCCAAAAAATCTAGTTAATGCTTGAGTTTCCTCCACTGCAGCTTTTTCTAAAAGTCTACGTTTTGTTCAAAGCTATCACTAAGTATCACTGCTGTACAAGGTATCCAGTCTTTGTCCTGAACCAAGTTCTGCAATAGATCAATGGATTTTAAATGCTTCCCAAAAAAATCTGATAGGAATTCAAAGAAAAAAAATACTCCTATTCTAAGAATAAGAATTATATTTAAAAAGAAGGGCAGAAAAGCCTCATGCATGACTTATTTTTTTCCAGCAAAATCTCATCAGAAACATTTATGGTAAAGAGTTCTGCCAGCTTTTTAGAGTAAAACCTTAAAAGACCAAGAATAAAGCTAGATGCCTACAGATTTCAAAAAGTTACCCCAAGTCTTTCTTCCTAAAGATGCCATTACAATTCCATAGTCAACAGGAAGGCCAATCCTCCAAATAGCCTTCACTAGTACCCTCCTAAACGTAGTTTTATTATCTATTTGCTGGACATTGGTTAGGCCTGAAGAAAAACCTAGATTACCTACTCAGTCTCAGTCATAACAAGTGCTGCCACTAGCATATTTAAGACAGCATATTAACATCCAAATTCAACAGCTTTTAAAAATGTAGGCCCTAGTTGTACAATTAGGTCGACACAAGTGAGCCCTGCACTTGCTTTGAGCCCATGCCTGCAGAGGGTCTTTGGACTGATATAAACATCCACAAATGGGAATACAACTGCAGAACTGCAAACATAAATCAAGCAGTACAGACGGCATAGAGATAGGTGAGACAGACACAACATGTCTGCTATGAGCCTAGGAGCCCCTTCAACATTTAATTAGAACAGTTCTTCTCTGAAAAAAAAAAAAAAATCTTTCAACATAGTTGTGTTGTGTGCATATGCAATGTGTATCTTCCAAATGCTCTAGTGCACTACCTGAAGAGCAACCTGGAAATTCAATATTGCATTTTAAAGCCCACCTCGCTACTTTTGCATGTTTCCACAAGAACAAAATCACTTCTTAAAGAAAGGAAGACTCTCCACTAGCTCTCCTCTCGGTATACAAACAACGCTGCACACAACAGGACAGCACACGCCGACAGAGCGATTACCAGCACAACAGAAAAAAAAAAAAAAAAAAAAAAAAAACAGAACTCCACCGGCGAAATCCTCCGTTTTCCAGGGGACAATAACAGAGCCTAACGGCCAAATGGCATCCGGCAACCCCTTGCCTCGGACCTCGGGCAAGGGGGAGCTGCGTTTATATTCTCCAAAATAAGACGCAACGGCCGAGCCCCTAGACGTAACTTCGCAGGGAAGCGGCGAGGCCGACTAGAGAAACAAGATACAAGAGGGAAAAAAAGCGAAAGGATTTTTGCTATTTTTGTTACGATTATTGCTCAGAGCGGACCGCTGGAAGCGGAGGCCAGAGGAGGGGCCTAGGCGCTCGCAGTGTTTACAGCGGGCGCGGGGGTGCCGCTGCGGGTGGGACTCTTCCCCCGGGGCAGGCCGGGGCAGCGGCGCCTCGCCAGGGCCCTATTTCCAGGCGTCGCCCGGGCCTAGGCGGCTCCAATCACTCCACCTCAGTAATGGCGTTCGGTGCGAAGGGAAAGGAGGACCAGAAGAGGCAAAGCTGGGTGCAGTGCTGCGGGCAGCCACCGGGCCCTCCTCGCCCGGCAGCACCAGGGTGGACGGCGG
>JAWLRI010000379.1:2833314-2845072 GCA_034781795.1 Crypturellus tataupa
GCCCTCTCGCTCACCCAGTGTCCTTAAGGCACGGGTGGGCTGAGAGGCAGCAGCAGTGAAACGCCTCCTGCCCCACACCCCCCTTCCCCGCTCGAGTCTAAGGCCCGCGGGCTGCCCCTGCGCTGGGGTCGCGGGCCCGGTGCTCGGAGCGGGGCGCTCCACTGCAGCCCCGGGGCTGGGCTAAAGAGCACTCGGGGAAATAAACCCTTCAGAAATGGGAAGTCGGCTCTTGTGAGATGTGATGGCAGATCGGCAGACACGGGCAACTTGGACTCAGCACCTGAAACTTTTTTTTTTTTCTCCCTTCCCCCCCTCTCTTTTTTTGGTGTGTGTGCCTAGCTATATTTCAAGGTCAAAGTCTCATTTTAACAACATGATCCAAGATTATTTTTTTTTTCCAGAGCCGGAAGCGAAGAATACAATATTCAAGTGAAAACACGGGAGGAATTTAGGTCGTCTGGGTTGGAATTTGCTCAAGACCGTGGCTGGGGCTAACAGCCTTAACTCTTGTGCAAAATGTTTTATCTCCTTGGACCTTGCAATCACAAAGGCCAAAACAACAGTTGCTTGTTGCAGGAGCTGTGCGTGGGTGTTTTTCTATAATAAAATCTAGAACTTCCAACACCAAGTGGTGATACCTAGTGTGATTTAGTATTTCAACAAAATTAAGAGTTTGTGGGGTTTTGTTAATCGCCAGGATTTATTATATGGGAAGGAAAGATGATTTTTTTTTCAATTAATCTCCGTAAGCAAAGTGGAGAATGCAGCTGTCTCATCTCTGTAGAAATGCAACAGTTTGTTAACTGCAAGTTTTATGTGTATTTTATTCACCAGCAATAAAAGCAAGCCATAACCATGGAGAAAATGATTGCAAGTGTGCATCTTATGCACAGTTGTTTTTTAAAAAATAAGTATAATCTCAGAAAAAACAGCTCTTTTAGCTCAGTGATGTTCATACCTAGGAGCATTTTATTGTGGTCTCCTTTTTCCTTTTTTTGTCTGTTAGCCAATTGCTTGGGGCTTTTCTTCCTATTTGCAATTTATGCATTTTGTTCTCCTGGGAAGCTGTTTAAAATTACTGCACCTATAATGCATTTAACTTTCCCTTCCTGGCTCAGTGCTCTCCCTTGGGCTTGGACTGTTTCGGATGACTTACAGAGGCATGACTACACCTCAAACAATTTCAGTTGTATATAGTTTGACAGCATTTGACTCCTAAAAGTAAACAGCTGTGCATATTATGTTCACTTTATTTTTTTTTATTAGAGTTGAGTAGATCTCACATGCCAAATAATTATCATGTGCCTTCTAACTGTTACAGCTTTCTTTTTGGCAGAGCCAAGTAGTGACACATCAGTAGATTTATATAAAGCAAGCAATTGTCCATCGACAAATTATCTGTCAATTCACTTCAAAGTCAACACAATAAAACAAGATATGAACAAAACTTCCAGAAACAATACTGGTGCACATTTTAGCAAGACTTCTGTTGTGTGTAGAAGGTTCCCCTCACCCAAGAGGAGGAGTAGAAGCTTTGTTTAATTTAACTGAAAATTTAGAACAAACTGAGAACTAATATTTCCTCAGCTAATTTCTTCAGGATCTTGGTATTTTTCTAGTTTAGTTACAGCTTCAGAAAGTGTGATACTGGCACATGTAATTACTACAGGAGGAATTTTGCATTTGGGTGGGTAAAAATATAAATTACTTCATGGTGATTCTTGTATTATTATACCTCCTTTGTGTTTCAAAAGTATATTCTGAAGTGCTCTGACAGACCAGCGGTTGCTTGTAGCTGTGCTAATCAAAGGTCACGATAGGCTGAAGTAGACAGCTATTTATGGCACCAAATAAAAGAAGATATTGGAATGGCAATGGCACTTCATGGTTACTAAACAAGCAATCTGCACACAGGACTTCTGACTCTGGAATTCTTTCTATTCTGTTCAGCCAAAACGTATGCCAGTTCCTCCTCACCTGGGCTTTTTCTTAGATGTATTCCAGCGTTCTGAGTGGATTGCCTTGACTCACTTTATAAAGCATTGTTTTCCCTTCAGAAAAGATTGTCACGTTTTTTTTCTTATTATTTTTTTAAGTACTGCAAAAAAAATGTTTCCAACTTATCTTTGGAAACAAAAAGATAAAAGATTAGATATATCAAGGATTTTAGAGGATCCATGGTGTGAAAAGTCAGTCACAAAACTTCCTTTTTTTTTTTTTTTTTAATGTCCACACTGGTAACTATTGCAGAATAATTTATTCCTTGTTAGTCATTTTGGTTCATTTGCCTGTATACATAAACTTTGGTATGATTAGAAATGCTTTTGCAGTATTTTTAATTAAGTGGGAAAATGTGGGGAACTGAAGCATTTCCCTGCAGTCTTTCCAGCTCATGCATTGCAGTCAGCGTATCAAATAAAAAGTGAAACCAATTTCAGAACAGCTGATTAAGTTGTTCCTTGACTAAACCAAAAGGAATGAAAAATGAAACATTTCAGTGAAGGAAATATATGGTTCACAGTATTTTTATGTTAATAAATGCTTTTATCCCCATTAAGCTCTGGTTTTCATTGTGCTGCTCCACATGTGAAAATAAAACCCAAATAGAAGTTAGTCATGCAGAGTAATGTTCTAAAGTTTTTCAGCTCAGTAAAATTAATAACATAAGAAACAAAATAGAATTTTATACACTGAATATACACAGAATTTTATACATTTTATCATCATTTATACACTGTAAAATATTTTGTTTGAAGCTTATGTTTCCAAGTATCTTATATATCATATATGGTCCATGAAACACAGGACAACGCTGATTTATATTATACCTCTACCGGTGTGGAGCTGCTTACAGTCTTGAGTACTGTCCTTTATCAGCGGAATACGAAATGCTGAATCTAAACTGTGTGTACTAGGGATCATCCGTGTCAGTTCTACAGAGTTGCTCCAAGTGTTACAGTTGTTTCATCTTGCTTACCTCAAAAATAACCAAATTGAGTTTGCATCAAATATTCCAGAATTATGATTTCACCTCAGTCAACAGATAAAAAAAGAGACAACAGACAACAGTAAAAGAAAACTTCAAGGAGAATTTCTTATAGCAAGGTATTCCTAATGTATTTGCCTTTCTAAATTCTTTTTTTTTTTTTGGATAGTAGCGAGATTCAACATATATTTTATATGATATTTGTCTTATATTAGTTCTTCCTTTCTAACATGCAATTAGAATTTAAATCAATTATACAGTGTTCAATGACATTGTTTTACAAACTATAGAAGTAATTATTAATAAAAAATATGTATTTGTCTTTTTTTCCCTCCATTTCAGTCAACTAAGCACTTCATTGTGTGATATCTACTAACTTGTAGAAAGTGAAATAGGCAGTAGAGCAGATAAGAAAGTTTATATTAAAAAGAGAATAAAATAGCACTTGAAAATCAAGTTATTGCCCAGACATTAAGTGTTGTTTTAAGGGATCATGTCAAAGATCAGTCTTGCAAAATTTTGAGTGTTGTTGGTCCCAATCCAGTAAATCACTTAAGCACCCAAGTAGTGCTATTGGTTTACCTACCTCTTCATTGATTTATTTAAGCCTGTGTGTATGTGCCAATAAGGAAAAGAATACTTAGCACTTGCCCGAGTCTTTGGTTTATATGGCATATATTTTGTTTAGCATCTTGGCAGTAATCATGCATGGGTACAGATCATTTTGTACAAAACAGGACTGTAGGGCATTGTCTCTTTCAGAAAAGGACTTCTGTTTTTCACAATTATCATTTTTAATGTAAAACGTGATTACACTGCAGAGGTAATAGGATATTACAGACTATGAAATAATACCTTCCCTTTGGGAATAGTTACAAATCTGAAGCACAATACATGAGCAGTGGTCAGGGTGGGATATTTTCAGATTCATGTTCTGCAGGCATATTGCTACGTACCGTTCCTTGGGTAAGGAAGACGATCTCAAAGGCACATAACATTTCCCAGCCCATTAGGAGCGCGTAACACAAGGAAACACATGTTTTGCCAGGGCACCATGAGGCCCTGCCAGGGCCTCTCCCACTGCTCCAAGGATGCAGGGCCCAAGGGTGGGAGGCATCATGTACTGCCGTGGGGATGAGATGGGATGGGATGAGTGGATGCCAGCAGCATGGGGCTGGGAAAGAGATAGTGAGAGCTGCTGGGGTCCTGAGGCCAAGACACGTTTGCATTTTCTAGCCAACATGGTAAGCAAGTAATTAGTGTGTCTGATCGAAAAATGCCATGAATCTGAATGAGATCTTTGCCTTGTGTAACCCTTGAATTAGTAAGCAAAACACAGTATGGGAATTCTAATAATAAGTAATTGACATTGCTTAAAAATTGTTTAGCAAATATTTACTGAATGTGGATACAATCTATTTAGGCTTTCCTATTTGAAACAATGCTGAAATCTCAGTACAGTAATTTTAAAAATATAATCCTTGTTTAAATACTCCGAAACTCAGTTGGAATCTCTACCTTCCATCCTATTCTGTTCTTAATAGGTTGGAGGACATTGAACATGAGATACCAGATAGCACTTATTGTACATATAAATTATCATTCAAAAATAATTTAAAAAATCTTTCAGAAGTACTGTATCCATACGTAATAAAGAATATTCTCAGGGAATGCTGTTTCTCTTTTCAGTTAGAGATAAAGGTCAAGTATAGAGTCATACACAGAGTCATAGAATCATTATGGTTGGAAAAGACCTTCAAGATCATCTCCTTCTAGTTTCTGTTGGCATGGCTGCTATAATTATATTCTTCGGTACAAGACCTCTCTCAATTGTCATAATTTTCCATTTTTCCCCTCTTCTCTTCTGAAATGAAATGTTACCAGTGATGCTGGAGTTAGTGTAACAACACTCTTGAAAACTTGAAGTAGTTAAACCCAAGAACTTAGGCTCCCTATGTACAATTACAAAAGAATGCAATAAAAAAAACAAAAATTGGACAATAAAAAAGGATTCTTTAGAGAAATGAAGTCACCTAGCTTGAAAAAACAATTGTGTCTCATTATGAATAGTTCTTATGATAAGAAAAGTATGGTGTAATATTTACCTGTTAAAAAAGGGTTAAACATTCAACTTCAGCAGAAATTCTGTGTGTGTGTGTCTGCCAAATGCTTAAGAAACATGAAGAGATTGGTTGTAAAAACTTCTATTTTCATGCCTAGAAGTGCGTGTTGTCCATATTTTGAAGAAGCAGCAAATCAGGGAAGTTTGTTTTTCCTGTTGGTTCCTAGCCTAACTGTCCTTGAATAAACCATGCGGTGTACATGCGAAATGTATCAGTCTCACAGGGTCTGGACAGGGTTCAACAAATTTATCTGACAACCATATGGTCCTTTTCATCCATATGAACCTTGAAGAAGCCTGACTTCCTTCCAGCCCTATGAGTATCAGAAAGAAAGGAATTGTTCTTAAAACTTGCTGCTGATTTTCCTAGGTGTACTAGATGAGAATATTATCAACAGACCGTCCAAAATGTGGATTCATAAGCTGCTACAGTGTCTTTAGTTTTTCTAAATGCCCATCTGCATGTAGGACATTTGTCATTGCACTCGTATAAATTTGAGAGGAACCGTTGTCCACAAATTTTGGTCTGTTGCAAGTTTTATCATGGTTATTTTTGCTTACGTAGGGTTTCCAAAAATGAAAGTTGCTATGTGAGCAGTGAAACCAGAGAAGCTTGTTTTCCTACAGATGAGCCCAACTCTTATACCCCAACTCCTTCTGGTCTCCCCAAAAAAGCATCCCTATGAGGACAAATACAACACAGGTGGGTTACTAAGGAGCTTGACTGGCAAAGAGCAAGCAGGATGTATCGCAATTAAATTATGCTTGCTTTTCCTTCACTGGAGGCTCTTCTTCTGCATTTCTTCCCCCTTTTCTTGCCAGTCATCATGAAATTTGTGGGAGTAAACTTCTCTTTTTGTAGGAACCAACTTCTCTTTGAAAGCCCTGATCTCTCTTCTCCCGTTTATGGGAATTGGCTGAAAGGCTCATAGAGAACTAACAGGCGGATGGACAGGTAGACAACAGGATCATGGGAAACCAGGATCATTAAGAAGCCATTAAAAAATTCAGAGCTAAGCAGTTTAGTGGGAAAAGGGCTACTAATGTAGTTTTAGAAGGAAAAAGAAAGGCAAAAGTGTGCTCTTTATCAGAGATGAAGAATCAATAGAAGTAGATTGTTTGAGAGCAAAACAACAATCGAAGCAAACATCATAACACATTTTGAACCAAAACACAGATCCATTTCAGATTTTGAAGCAATACTTTTATCCAAGCTTTATAAAATAACTTGTCAGAAAAGCTTACATCTAAACGCAAGTACATAACATGAGACAGGAAGCAAAGTTTGTAATATTGTAAAAATTTGTATTGTAAAATATTCTATTCTAATATTTTGATTTTGTCTGGGAACTTGCAGATTTTTTTTTCTGAGACTACAGAGGAACTTAAAACTGCAGCATGCAGAGCAGTAGGATTTTGGAAACTAGTTATGTTTTCTTTAGTCACTCCAATCATTCCCTCTTCAGAAGCTTTTCTCATCTACATTTATTGCAAATTACCTACAAAAATAATGCCCATTCTCAAAAAATTATCTAAAAATATTATTTGTCGGTTCATGGAACATTAATAAAAGAAAAATTCAGTTTACATTGCTGATTGGTACACACCAGGTTTTGGTAACTGCAATTATATTACTATTCCATTATCTCACAGTTACAGTTCATTTCTAAAGCTAATGTAGATTAGCTTTATGCCATATTGTATTGCATGTAGTTTTATAGCCTTTCTCAGAGATTACATACCTTATGTGTTTGAAAAATACAAACTAACTTATATTAGGACATTTTTGGTAGTAATGTTACTTTAGCTGGGAGGTTAGTAGTAATAATGATGATGTTTGAGCAATAGCACTGCCGTGTAGCCAGGATGGTAAAAGGCTATAAGCAAGCCAGCTCTTGTAAGAAGTAGTAGTATCTTTTATTAGATCTGAAAACAGGCTGTATGTATCAAAGCCAGTCTGTTTTTACTAGCCTTTACTAGACATATTAGTTGGTCTATTGAAAGAATACATAAGTAGATCCTTTATCATCCACAGGCAATATGTTTTTTCTCTGCACTAACTCCCTTTTTTATTTTGGGAATGTAAATATAATTCAGGACCATGTGTATGGATATAATATCAAGGGAAAAAATAAACTTTATGCCATAAAAAAGTGCATTTCTATATATTGCCTTTTTGAATACAAGCAAAACAAAGTTTTTAAGTCCCATGATTTGTCACCACTTCTGCTTTCAGGTACAAACTGAGACCAAATGAACAAATCTGATATCAACGAGTTACATTTCCTTTTGAAATCTTAGCTACCATAATTCCATATTTTTGCTGCATGTATTTTTTTTTTATTTTCTGTGTCAAATTTCAGAACACACTGTCCCCTAAATTGTTTGTTTTTTCATGTGTGTGTACTGTTACATACACATGTACTAATACAGGCTTACGGGTATTTCTGTTTTTTTTTTCTGAATATCTTTAATAGAAAATGCAAAACCAAACAAAAATGACAAAATAGCATTTGAACTTTGTGACAACACAAAGTAGTTACCCCTTTATTTTCTGAAATGGTGGGAAAATCTTAAATCAGCCATATTTTGTTTCTTTTCTTTTTTTTTTTTTTTTTTGTTCTGAGATGGAAAGTCCAACTGAAGTCCATGGGCTGATGCCACCAGCACCAGCCAAATTTCATTCCAAATAATTTCACTTAGAAATAGTAGTCATTGAAGTTCTCAGAAACCATAGTGCAGGAAATATTAGAAATATCAAAAATGTGTGGCTGAAAGACTCATGCTGATTGGGGCGTAGCACAAATCTAGTCCCTGTTAGCAGACTCAGTCCATCCTAGGTCTATCTCTGTTTCAAAGGAGAATTAGGCCCGTTTAAACAACCGTCCTTTCAATAGGCTACATCTCTCCTAGTTGTAGCCACATGCAAATCAGGCACCTTGCCTCATGTGGCTGCCTTGAATCCCTCCGTAATCTGTGGAGAAAGACAGGCATTCCCAGGGCATGATTCATCCCACTCCAAAAATGCTCTCCGGAGGCACTTTCCTTTCTCCACTGACTGCAGAGAAAGGGTAGATGCCTACGTGATTTTTTGACTGCAAACTTCAGATGATGGAAATTTGGGATTCTCAAAAGTTGAATGTTTAAATGGAACTGAATTTCACAGCCCTGCCTGAGCTGACCAAAGCATGCCCTGGCAAGCCAGTGCCTGTGGTTAGCACCCGGAAGAACCTTGGAATTCACTTTTCCCTTAGTCAGCAAGCAGACACCAAACTGCTCAGTCCAAAGGAAGAGAAATGTACTGTTCAGAGGATCTGAACTATTCCGAAAGCAGATATAATGAGTAATTCATGCAATAGGGCTCATGACGGCCACTTATCTGTTTTACCAGACCTAGATGACGTGCCAGAGCAGCTAATGGGAGAGAAAGATAGGGTGGAAAAATAGATGTGATAATGGTAGTCAGAGCAGAAACAATTATTTCAGAACAGTTTCTTTAACACACTAAAACAATGGGTTACATTGGCCAAATATTACCTATGTAGTACTTGAGAACATTCCTTTTAATAACAAACAGCTGCTTGAATCAACCGTGTTTATGCCTTTCACGTACTTTTCATGGACATTTGTATGATTCATCTTTTGGTCAGCTGCTTAGAAAATGGGCAGTCTTCAGAGTGAGTGTCTGTCCTGAACTTGAGGGTATTCAGTGTTTGACTTCAGTCAAGCATTATTATTTACTTTCTGGCTTCAAAGGTATAATAATTCATTGTATCCAGGACCAGAAATGATAAGGTCATCATTGTTTCATGTGTAATGTGAAAATTGTTGCTCCAAATTGTTCTTAGAAAGCTACACATACATTTATTTTCCAAAGAATTGTTTTAAAACGAATTTACTAAAGGTAAACTGAACTTGGGGTTCTTCATGTTGCACACATTTGTCAAGGGTAGCAACTTGGAGTTCCTTAAAAGGTGCTAAATTTAGATTTCTGTGATAGTTAGAAGAATCAATTGACAAGCTCAGTCTCATACATCTGAAGAATTCATCAGGACTCCACTTCTTCTCTCAGTTTCTACATATGGCCGATACCTTTTTCTTTTAACGGTCAAAGGTCATCCTTGAAAGGCATGTAGGTTCCCTCACTGGCAAAATTTGACACCAAGTATTTTAACTCATATTGCTTCACCTTATTATCTGGGACGACTAGCAAATTCATTAAAAGCCATCTGGAAAAGAGTTTTCTCGAACTCTATTTCTTATTATCTTGGAAGGAATATTGTTTTTTATTTCTGAAAATGCAACAATAAATGTCAGGAAATGTGAAAATAAATGCACAGCTTTAAGTCTTTGCCTGCCATACATGAGTATCTAGTGTATAGTTAAGTGCTTACATACTCTGGATGCTTAATTATAAACTGAAAAACAATCATGAAATGTAGCACTTCTGTTACCCTAACTGTACATAGACATATTTGCTATATGTTATAGATATATTTAATATACATAACAGATATATTTAATTTAAAATATCAGAGATGATAGAGTGTTTTGCAGGAGCTGGTCTCATAGGCTTGTGGGAATAGATAATATTTTTTAAAAGGCCACCTGTTGCTGTTGGAAAATTTAGTCAAGCTTTCAGCATGTAAGCTATTTTTCAGGCCTGAAATAAAAGCTAAATTTGAAAGCAGATTTCAAAACTAAATGCAAATTGAAACAATTGATCAACGTTTAGTTAATTATATGTCATAGATCATCACTTATAAACGAAGGTCATTAGTACCTATGAAGTAGGGCATACTCTCAGCAAGGGAAGAATAAGAGAGAGGGGGAAGAGAACAAAAGAGAGAAATTTCAAGCTTGCTAAGTCAAAAGAAAGACTGGTATTTTAGAACCTGTAGAAAATGGAGAGGCTAGCTGTGGAAAAGAGAGCTTATAAAATGTCAAAAAAATATATCTTTAAAGTCTCTGGTATCCTGCAGAGTTATGGATCAGGGCTGGATTTGTAAGAAACATTTACCGATTGGCAATTAGGTATTTTTTTCCTTCTTAGGTATTTTGTGTGAATCCTTTCTGCAATACAACATTTTTTTTATTTTATTTTCACTTGCCAGTTATTGTGCACTGGATGCATATGGTACCTTCCCGGACATGCAGGGATAGGATCCTGGGATGCTGCTGATGTTGTAGAGAATATTTCCTCTGCAGCTGTAAGGGGCAAGAGTTGGAGAGTTTTACATTCTCTGGATACAGTCTGGAGCCAGCTAGTATACTTCAGAGCGCAAGGGGTTTGCTTTTGATTGCATCCTCTGTTGGACTGCAGAATGGTTTGAAGACTAGGATGAGTGGCTCCGTAAAAACTTTCTTCTGCATAGAGTCATCTCCTGTGCAGGAGGTAAATGATTTTTTGCATGGATTCCAAAGGCGAATGGCATGTGGCAATCCAAAGTTCATAACGAAAGGGAATTTCTCATATGGTGCTTGAGTGTTCCTTTAAAATATTGTCTATTGTTTTAAAGAGCTATTTCTATACAAGGATGGTAGGAAAACAAAGAGACACGTACTAGACACTTATTAAAATATGCTAAATGTGTCTCTAGGACTGTAGAGTTTCTTCATCTGCACTGCTGCTGTATTTTTGCCAGTGAAAAAACAAAATGATGAGACACAGTATCTAATATTTTAAAAGGGCACATTTCTGTTAATACATGAGTTAATACAGGAAAAAAAAGGTTGTAATTAATGACAATTACAGATGGTAAATATTAGCTAATGCAACCAGAAATAAGTTTTTTGGGTTTTGTATTTTTGTTTTCATCCTGGAAAATTGTCTCCAAAAATTTAAATGTAAATGCATCAGGTTTTAACTTTTTTTTCTTGACTTTTAATGAAAGCATTATATAATGTGGTGAACTTAGCAAATCAGACCTTGTCCACATTAGAACTAATTTAAAACATAAAACTCCAGAATGCAGCATACAACTGCATTCCCACGGGAGGAGAGCAGCGGGGAGGTTGCTGTGGCCTGCGCACAAGGTGGCTGGCAATGGCTCAGATGCAAGGCGAGCACAGGCCACCTCGTGCTCCATCAGCATCCAGGGAAGAGGGAAGTTTTGTGGGGAGGAATAGGGTGTTGGGGAGACCTTGCACATGGGAACCACAGGTGGGTTTTGCACTTCTGGTCATGTAGCACTCTGGGTTGCCCTTGGACTCCCTTGCTGTGCTGCACTACAGATATAAGTTCCTTCACACTTCTTTAGGAAAACATGTTTAATATTTATATCATATTGGGTACACCTACCAACTTAAACAATAGTTTAAATGATCTTCAAACAACTGCACAGCCAACACATCTTGAAAATCCAAGACCATCAGTAGTTGAGGTCAGACGAATCACACGCTGGATTTGCTGACTGTCTCTAGAGTGGCTCCTTTCCCTATTTAACTGTTTCCTCATCTACAGTTTAAAGGCACAACTTAAAATATAACACTGGGAAAAGCAACAGAATAAAGTTCAGAAAATAAAGGGTTCACTGTTTTTCTACTGTTGTTGACTAAAAGGATACCTTACCAAGAGCAACTTTACTTTTAAAAGTCAAGTTTCTGAGAGTCTCTCCGCTAAGATCATCCACTCTCCAAAATCCGTGGGA